>JAFELO010001027.1:820927-837607 GCA_017140195.1 Eumaeus atala | reverse complement strand
GGGGGGCAAACGGGAAATCGAAGCCTTGCAACGACTACCTACTCCCATGAACATCAGCGTAATTATGCCGATGCGTTGTCCTGATTTTTACTTCCCCCAATGGGCCACCGGTTATTCACAAACCGCACGAAACGCGACACCGTAGGTGTCACTTTACGGCGGTACCAAGTAATACTGCTATGTCGCGTTGTAATTATGACTTTCCTTCCACTCCGAAAAACTCCGTCGCTTCATTTGCCCTCTTTAAAAAATAATACACTGTGAATGTCTTGTAAAATGTAAATGAATATGTAGAAAATAACATGTTTCCAGTGGATGAAGACGAGCTAAATAGTTCTATGGAGCGAGACGGCGTTGAAGTGTTCTTCTTCCCGGACGAGTCCAACATGAAACAAGCCGAGAGCGTGGACGAAAACGTGCCGCTCGAGCTTGATGACACGCGCTCGATCTCCGAGTCGCTCACGCGACTCACCAACGCGCACGTGACCAAAGATTTAGGAGACCCCGCATCTACGCCCCGATCCACGCCCAAGCGCACCAGGCGGAAAAAGGTAACATAACTTAAATCCATCCCTGTCCATAACATTCTGTTATAGTGTAGAATCGGCAATCGGCGTGTTTTGGGGAAGTCTCCCCCGCCCTCTCTCCTACTATCGCTATCTATTTTTTAACGCTATTATTAGGGGTACGTCAATAAGGATATAGGAGACCGTGGAGATGGGGTTGGATCCATTTTCATGATACTATGCACAGGGAAAATAAAGCTTGTTAATATTGAAAAAAATATGATAAAAAAGAGAAGGGCCCTTTTTTCTCATTGTTTCATAATTTTAAAGCGATATATATACAGAGATACATCTATTTTACTATCGCTGTGTAAGTCTCAGGAGATCCTGCCTCCATTTCCGCGGAACTAATCGAGAAGTTAACATTGCATCGGCGCATACAACGCCCAAAGGTCGAAGAGGAAAAGTGTAATGGACAATTTTGTGAAGAGTGCACTTTAATATTTGCAGAAGAAATCTGGCGGTGATACTAGCAACACGGACGACGAGTACTGCATCGTGGAGGAGCGGGCGTACAGCCGCGACCACGAGATGGACGAGCCGGTGGTGCGCTGGCTCGGTGGGCCCGCGCACATGTACGACGACCACTTCACCGTGCCCGCGCCCACCGCTCGCGCCGACGTGCTGCGCCCGCCCAAGAGCTTCCCTCCGCCTACCACAAGGCACGTACATCCGTGAGGCCCCGCTCGTCACTATGTCACTTGTGGCCCAGATTTGCGATGAGTTCAGTATTAATCCAATCATCTGTGTCAGAAATTTGTGTCAAAATCGGAACGTAATGGATATGCTGGTTATTCTGTACAAATTTTATAATGGTACTGTGAACTTTTTCCCAAATGTTGCTATTGATCCCTTGTAAAGAATCTAGT
This sequence comes from Eumaeus atala, assembly GCA_017140195.1. Classification (NCBI taxonomy): domain Eukaryota; kingdom Metazoa; phylum Arthropoda; class Insecta; order Lepidoptera; family Lycaenidae; genus Eumaeus; species Eumaeus atala. Next base: position 836,172 of record JAFELO010001027.1, on the reverse strand, counting down.
ACATTTACATACTGCCGTTTGTTTCTGTTCATATAAGAGTCATATTGAATCTTACTTTGTTTTTCTGATCCCAGTAACGCTCTGTACCTAATTCCGAACGATAGCTACTATGGGGTTAGGCTAACGTGCTCTGTCATTGATATTTACCCACAGGTACACCCTTTGTGAGTTGAGTCTCACGTGGAGCATGTACGGCGGCACTGACTTCCAGCCTGCCGCCGACGTGCGGAACAAGAAAACTGTCACCATCGACCATGAACACAAGCACGGTTCGCCAACCAACAGGTGTGTTCAGCTGGCCCTGGGTGAAAAGACTAACTTACACAACCATTACACATTACATTCAGAGCATTATAAGTATGATGATAATGATATAAACATACAAACAAGGTACTTTATTTCCTTACTAATTATAATAACAGTATGTTTGGTCTGGCAGCCGGAACAAGCAGTCCGACTACTCTGGCGCACGCTCGTACCTCCGCAGCGTGAGTTGGTCGGCTGGTAGCGAAGGCGTACGCGCGGCACCTCCCAAACTCCGCCCTTTGCGCACGCGCGGCGGTGCCCTGCGGGACCACAACACCTGCGTCAAGCTCTGTCTCTCCAAGGTATCTACAAAACTTCCTGCGACAACTGGTCGTACCTGCGCAGCGTGAGTTGGTGGGCAGATCTTGAGAGCATTCGCGCAACGCCGCAGAAGGTAGGCCATGACAGCTGCTTCTAACTCTGTCTGGGGTCGTATCTGCACAAGTATTTCGGCGGTTACGTATTCCTCCTTTTATTTAAAAAACATTGTCATGTAAACCAAGAGTGTATGATAGATTTGACTACATTTAGTGCAATTTCGATGACAGCTTTTAGAATAATTAAGTAGCAGCGGCACAGGGAGAGAGATTCGGCTCAGACTTGCTCAACGTAACTTGCTTTGCAGCGAATGAAATTATTGTGATGAAATCAAGAACAACAACACATGATCGCGCCAGTTCCCTAACGGGGTAGGCAGAGAGAACGAAGCGCCACATGTCACGTTCCTTACATACCTGCCTTGCCTCCTCCACTTTCATAACTCTGATGAAATCACCGCCAAGTTTTAAAAATACAGCATGTGAAGTGCGCAAGCTCGCACTAGGCTGAGCTATGGTAGTCTTAACTCTTCGCAAAATGGAACCCGTGCCGTACATTTGGACGTACGACATACGTAGCTATAGTTATATTTTGCAACTCCGTTACAGGTGAAGTTCCAGCATGAGACGTATCCGGCGGGAGGCGCGGCGGCGGCGCGGCAGACTCTGGCGGTGGCGCGCGTGGAGGTGCTGGACCGTCTTGTGTGCAGCGACATCAACAAGCTGCTCAGCCAGTACCGGATGAAGGACGAGCCGGAACGGAAAAACGCGCACATGGTATAAATTGTATATGAGTTATACAGCATTATTTGTCAGAGAATGCATATACTTTTAGGACAAACATCCTATTTACTTATTATAAATTTTAAGTGTCATTTTGTTTAACTATTCAGAATCAAATATTGATTCTGAATTACGTACCTCTGATTATGTACAGTATCTGAAAACTTAGGATTATAATTATTTAATAAGAAGCATTTATGTGGTAGTTAGACTTAAGTATCAAATAGGTACTAGACACTTTAATAGTATCCTATTAAACCAGCCCATGTCCTGACGCACTGACATACTCACTGGATTGAAAAAAGTCAAGTCCGTCATTTTGGAATTAAAAAAGATTTAAGCATTAATTAAAACTTCTACAGTTAATGAATTGATCCATATTCTTTTTCGAGTCAGTGATAATATCTATCTTATTCAATAGCAGTATACTTATTGATATTCTATAAAAAATTTCCATTTTAATAATAAAACCATAGATTTAGAAAAATGCCAAGATATGTATACATTGCCAGCGTCTCAAGACCGTCCATACTGTCAAATTATGCAGTTTGTAAAAACAACTTAAACACATGTGCCGGTTGACATTTCAAGAAAAGAAAAAAGTTTAAATTTTGCAATTTTTTAAATAGACTCAGCATAGTAAAAATGATTTACATTTATCAATGATTTACAAAAATACTTTGACCATAATACATTGTATTGTTTATTTGTTTGCAAAATGCGACGTCAACTGCACTACCATCAGTTTTAGCATATTGCTTTTAATTAAAAGAAAAAATTATATAAAGATTTCACCAAATTGATAATTATTGTACTGTTGGTACCATACCGGAATGTCAGTCGTCATCGACGCTGCACGGATTTGTAAGCGGATCGTATGTTACAGCTGATCGTGAAGGCGGTGCACTTGCGCGCGGACGCTGCGCTGCCGGCGCAGGAGTGTTGCCTCAAGGTGTCCCTGCTGCCGCTGCGCTTCATCCTTGACCAGGACACGCTCGCCTTCCTTGTTGGGTACTTCTCCAAGCTCGGCGCAGACGACATTGCCGGTAAATAAATAATATTTGTCTCCCCCGGACGACAATATGCGTGTATAACATATACACATGTCATAATCCCATTAAGTAGCAGTACTTTTAGTAGATCATCTATTCTTTCTATTTAAATGAAGTTAGACAGTCACCAAACGCAAGCATGACAATCATGAGAACTCTGAAGGAATTTCAGAAATAATTTAAGTGTTTGATATGTAGATGAGGATGCGAAGAGTATAGGAGCGATGACAGAGTCGGGCGGGTCGCGACAGACCACGCCCACACATCGCCCGCCCGTCATGAGCATCGCCAGTCACCTACGTGACCCACCACCCACACCCACGTCGCTCGGCGACGCTGACTCGCTGTCACTCAGCGATCACGGTGAGTACCGCACAGACCATGCCCACGCACTGACGGCCCGTCATAAGCATCACCAGCCAACTGCGCGACCCGCCGACCATGCCCATTTCTCTCGGCGTCGCTGACCCGCTGTTACTCAGAAAGCACTGTGAGTACCGCACACCGTCTGCTGGCCCGCAATGGGCCGCCCACGCCCACTTTGCTGAGCGGGCACGGTATGTCATTGTCCCCGAGACGCAAATAGATTTTACTCGAACGAAAATGATTATGAAGTCAGAGAAGTAAGCGCGATAAAGCATTGCGTTTATTTTACGCTTGCCCGTTCACGATCTACACGATTTCAGAATAACGCAGACCCAGGGATAACAAATTCACAATAAAGACAGATTTTTTAAAACCATATGTAACTCAGTGTTAAAGGTTTGTGTAACAGTAACACGGGACGAGGAGCCGCTCATGGAGACATACGAGGCGGAGCGTTTGGTGTCGGAGAACCTGATTCAGTTGGAAGAGGACTTCCAGCGTCTCGGTGTGAGCCAGGAGAAACGCACCACCAGGCCTCCCGACACGGAACCCCTAGACGATTCGCCCACGTACTTCCGGTAAGTTCTGAAGAAAACAATACCTTTTTTTCTGATGAAGAGATCAAATAGCCGTCGATGTGGCTTGAATTCGTCTTGTTGGAAATCTATAACTATAATCACTTGGTGGCGGTATCGCTCACATAACCGTGCGCCGTAACTGCAAGGGTTACCTACTTGCAGTCATTTGTAGTTGTAGCTGACACATCTAGATGGAGGTAGCACATACTGTATTCAATATCTCTCTCTCCGACTCCGACGTGAAGTGACGTTGACGGAGTCATCGTCGCTTTTCTTTCGGTGTGTGAGAGTACCGTTAGGCCCAACACCCACCCCCCACCTCATGGCAGCACAGTTTAAAAATGGATTACCCCAGGAGAGTACTAGCTACGTAGAAGCTGGAGAATCCCTCCCTGGGCCTCCATTGTCAGGTCCTGAACCTGAACCTACATGCCTAGGCTGCCCCAGGTATGGGGGGCTTTGTTGTAGTTGTTGATTTTTGCAACATCAGAGGGTTGCACTCCAACCTCAAAACTGTCCAACCACCACGTTGAGACAACAAAGCCGGCTCTATTCTTTCTGTCAGAAACGCTAATATCTTCTCCGGTTGATTCGTCTTACCTCACGTACCAAGGGTATAAACATGAACAATTGTTTGTACCACGGGTTGGAGTGTGTTTTTATAAGAGAAGATATCTGCTATTGTCCATCTTTTCGCTGCACCTAGATAGCGATGACCACTCCGCGCCTACACAGATCCCATAACGCAAAAACCGAAATAGACCTACTCCTTGAGCACATAGAAATATTTGGCTACAGATTCTGTACTGAAACAGATTCCAACCGAGATCGTGACACTTGGTGATTTTAACGCCCATCACGCCAATTGCCCTTATTCACGTACTACCGATCATGACCTTTGTCTTGTCCAAGTTCATCTCAAGGCATATACGTCGGGATGATTCATTTAGGCTTTTGCAACATTTCCTGCAAGCTCTAACGATTCGGCCAACACAACTATGTCGTCGGCGAAACGAAGATGTGCGAGGTACTCGCCGTTAATATTTATGCCGCATTCGGCCCAGTTTAAGTCTTAAAGACGTCCTCCAAAGCATTATTGAACAGTTTCGGGGAAATAACATCCCCCTGTCGCACTCTACGATGCAATTGGATTGGCCTTGTTTGACCTCCCGGAATCAGAACGGACATAAAGCAGCGGAGCCTTCCCCCCTTCAAGCTGCGCAAGAGCCAGACCAATCTCACTCTAGCTAAAGTTCGGCAGATCGCCTGACAAATGAATTAGGCTTGCACGCGGATCGTTGTTTAGGATATCGGACATTAGGAGCGTGCTACGTATATAACTTACTATAGAAAGCTTCGATCTCAGATAGAAAAAGCGGTACCTTCTCCGGTGAAACCTGCGATCTTCTAATCTGCTCAATCGCTTCCGTAACCCGTTGCGTATTTGAGCTCCGAAGGTATCGGTGTATTAGTCCGCGGGTTTGCTTTAAAGGAAGCCTTCGTGTGCCAGTACCAGCATTTACCTCTGCGATTTGAACTTCCGACTCCATGTGATTCCAGACTCGATTCGAAACCATTTCGTACTCCCACCTTGGCATTAAAGTTCCCCATAACAACATTAAGTGGGCCTTACAGGTGTTACTTAAGGCCTTTGAGACATCCTCATAAGTTGCCTCCACGTTGTCATCGGAATGTCTCGATGTTGGTGCGTATACTTGTATCACTTTGAGGCTGTACCTCTTAGTGAGTTTAAGTATAAAATACACCACGATACCCGACACATCAGAGATTTCAACGATATTGCCTACGGGGGACTTATTCACGAGGAATCCCACGCCGCCTGGTGATGGAGTGTCTTCCCTGAAGTAGAATAGGTGACCCGATGGCAGAATTATGGTGTCCTCACCTTGTCTTCGGGCTTCACGTAGCCCCCGAAAGTGCCATCGGACTTTTCCCAGTTCAACTTTCACATCAAGCAAGTGGTTATCTAGTCTAAGGGTTCGTCCGTTATACGTATCCAGGTCAAATCGGGGATAGCGATACGTAGCCCGGAGATTATTCATTTTAAGTTTCAAATCAAGAGTATATATCTTTAGAAATACACTTCAATAATGTGTTTATGAAGTTATTTTTATAGAACCAACAAAAGCCCAAAATATGATTATTTTCAATAATTTTGTCTTAGTATGAGTGTGTGTGTATATTTGAAAACTGGGGGCATGCAGATAGTCTATTTTAGCACCCCTTGTTCCACCGTTACTGTGGCCAGGACTAGTGGAACTACCGGGAACTAGGAGCTGAAATCTACTGCTGTCGTCCATTGGAGGTAAATGCTCATAATTGCCACGCTGAGCAGGCGGATTGGCAATCGCAGATTACGTTTCAGACCGGCGCCACTGCTGCCTGTCGCCGATCTGATTAATGGTACCGCCATCCAGTAACACAAGTCGCAACCGCTGTCCGGTGCTACCGTCTATTTCACTGTCACTGTAAAACACACGGGACACCAAAGAAGCAGCTCGCTGAAGCCTCTCAGTTGTCAAAGGGCACCTTTGACGACTCATACGTCGACCTGGGCTTAGAGTGAGGGTGAGGGTACTATTAGGCCCCCCCCCCACACAGCACCTGACTAAATCTAGTCCAATTAAACTCCAAGAAGACACAGGTTTCCGCGTTAACCGCTAATCTATAGCCTCAGCTAGCATTGGAGTACTTTGTGTCGAAATCTCCAGTAACGCTCAGTTCCGCGGCCACTTGGAAGTAAAGGCTAAGTTAGCCTCCCAGAAGCTACGCGTGTTCGATAGCGCGAAGCAATAACTTCACACCAGCTCATCGGCTGCAACTTTATCTGGAAATATCTTTAACTGGAATACTGCTCTCACTTTCGGGCTGGAGCCCCGCAATATCAGCTGATTCCATTTGGCCATATTCAACGTAGAGCGGCTCGAATAGTTTTGATGATATCGAGCTGGTTGGAAATACCGTGGCCAACGAGTCAGGCTATTTCCAACCAGCTCTTACCTTGCATTAAGATGTCAGTTCACTGTGCGTGTTCTACTGCACTTATCACGGGGACTGTTCCGTGGAATTTTTCGGACTCATACTTGCAAATAAGTTTTATTGCAGGATTTCTCGTCAAAATTTAAAATTCCACCATCACCATCACGATGTTCCCCAAATTTCTCCGCGCACTACTTCCTTGTGGAATCATTTACTCCCTTCGGTATTCTCGGACCGATATGACTTAGGGATCTTCAAGGATAGAGGCTACTTATCTCTGAATGGCCGGCAACGCATCTGCGAGTCCTCTGGTGTTGCGGATATCTGTAGGTGTTGGTGATCACTTACTTGCAAGTGACACAACTGCTACTTTGCCTCCCATGCTATTAACATATCCCATGCTATATTCGTATTGAAAATGTCCAAGAACCTTTTTCTTCATTACCAACAATCTAAATTGTTTATTTCAAATTATAATTTAATCCCATATGAGACCGCTTTACTGTATAAGCACCGATCTTTGCTTTTTAATGAATATAAAAAAATAAACGAGGACAACCGCGCACCAGCTTCATATACTATAATATACCATACCAATTCCAGGCGCGTAGTGTTCTCTCCGGAGGTACCTATACGACTTGACTACGTGGGCAAGCGCGTGGACCTGTCGGCGGGGCCCGTGGCCGGCCTGCTCATGGGCCTGGGGCAACTCAACTGCTCCGAGCTCACGCTCAAGCGCTTGGACTACAGGTGAGTTAACACTGCAAATAAATAACCTTTATTAGAGATGAAACCGAAACGTGGAAGCAAAACTGGATATTGTGGTATGTTCTTGGCGGGCCTATATGGTTACCAAGCATCTATGGCACTACTGGTATATGATTGTGTATATTGATGTGGATTCCTCCTCAGACTGGGCCTGCTGGGGCTGGAGAAGCTGGTGCAGTGGGCGCTGCACGAGTGGCTGAGCGACATCAAGCGTCACCAGCTGCCTGGCCTGCTCAGCGGCATCGGGCCTATGCACTCGCTACTTCAGATCAGTCAGTTCTTGTTTGCTAACCACTAACATTTACTTTATTTACACCGCCGGCTCAGTAATCCAAAGCGGATCTTCAAAGGTTGTCTCCATCCAACCCCTTTAACTGAGGTCGTTCTACTTCTCTTCGACCTGACTGGAAAACACAAATAACCAACTTTAACATAAAGTTACTAAACATATACCACAAAAAGCAATTTCGGAAAATATAAACCCGCTTTATTGTGATCAATGTGTTTTCTGTGTATCAGTATGTGTTTTCTGTGTATCAGTATGTATGTGAGTTGAATGGATGAGGGTTTCAATAAGAATTAAGCTAAATATTAAGTTGTATTCCCGCTTTCCATTTCCCCTCACCGCACCTTGTCGCGACAAGATTAGCACAGTGTATAGGAGCCCTGCTATGACGTCATCAATGCCAGGTGGTCATCAACGTCAGACAGGAATAGATTTGTGAGCGGGGTAAAATAATATACGCTAGTGCAGGGTAGCGTGGTCATGACGTCATAACACCACCTATACATATATCTTGCTGACTGACACGTTTTGTACAGTTACGGGCATCCGCGACCTGGTGTGCCTGCCGGTGGAGCAGTGGCGGCGCGACGGGCGCCTCGTGCACGGTCTGCGGCGTGGCGCGGCGTCCTTCACGGCGCGTACCGCCGTCGCCGCTCTCGACCTTACGGCGCGCCTGCTTCACCTCATACAGGTAGGCACTCGCTACTGGATCATAGACCTCAATACGCACTTGCACCGTACGAGTAACAGGCTCCTCCTGTAGACGACGACAATAATATCATCACACTCACCATAACATAGGATGAAAATCTTTTAAATAACTACAACTCTAAAAAACTATCACTTCAATAATAATGACACAAAAAACGACAGGTTATGTAGTCCTGGACATACAATGAAGTAAAATAATAAAATGGCGTATTGTAGGTTTGTTACAACAATGAAATTTTCGAACCTCGTACGAGATATTTTTAATTTTCAGGCAACAGCAGAGACTGCGTTCGACATGCTGACACCATCGCCGCCACTGCAGCTGCTGGACGCGTCACGGCGCGAGCGGCGGCGACGGCGGCGTGACCCCACGCGCCAGCCCGCCGATATACGCGAGGGCGTGGCCAGCGCTTACAATACCGTCAAAGAAGTACGTACAAAGAATACGTTTATTATACGATGTAGAGCTAGTATGCGACATATATTGCTAATGTGTGTTGCTATCGATTTACTACTGCCTTGCAACTTACGTTGCCTTTTGTTTTATAGACAAAAAAAATGATTTCCTTCTTTAAATTGCTGTTTAGCTTTTACCACAACCATCGCCAGAAATTCGTCCGCTTCTGGAGACTGCAGGATTATCTTGTTATATCTTTCATTAAACACGACAATGTCCAATGCGCCGTATTTCATAAACTTAATAGAAACATAAAGGTAACAAAGTTACAAATAACATCAATAGAATAATGGAGACAATTCGTTTTTACAAACTTAATACAAACGTGGCAAAATCACAATCAACAACACAATCAATTTTGGTCTGATTTTGCCACGGACAATTTCTTCTGTGTCTATCCTATTCTGTTATATATTATCTGATTTTTTATATTATCTAACATTACTTTTTCTTATCGTCCTTTTGTGTTTATCGTTAAGGTAAAAAACCTAGTAAATTTGACGTCAGAATGAATATGTGTTATACAGGGGTTCGCGGAGACGGCGGCGCACATGCAGTGGGCGGCGCGGCGCGGCGCGGGCGGCGGCGTGCTGCGGCAGCTGCCCGGGGCCGCGCTAGCGCCTCTGGCTCTCGCTGCGGCCGGCGCTGCTGACGTGATCGGTGGAGTGCGCGCGCACCTTGCTCCCCACGCCGCGCACGACCGCGCCGACAAGTGGCGCGCGCCAGGTAACACGCATATGCCTGAGCCGAACGCAGGCGTGACTAGTAATGTTTTTATCATTCAATATATATTTCAACTAGAAAATTAACTGGAAGGCTATTATTAATTATGATGATGTTTATTCGGAAAAGGGCTGTCAACTTTTCCATCCACTATTAAGCCGCTATCACCGCAACTCTTATATAATCGGTACCGACGCGTCTTGAACGAGTAGATCGCACTCCCTTTCTCGATGAGTTATTACATGTCTCTTTGCGACTACTTAAGTATTCAATCACTGCAACTGTTAAACTGCAATTTATTTAGAGTAAACATTCTATACGAGACTTTTGTTTCAGATGTTACTGATCAATCGTAAGGCTCTTCTAACGGAATACTCAAACACAGCGTGACGGCATTTGCTGACTCGATGTAAACATTGTGATATCATTTAAGTGAATATAACGGGCCATTCGCGCCGCACCGGGGGCGCACTCGGACAGAAATGCGCGCGACGTGTATGGCCCGCTTTATTTCCAGTCATATAGCCCTGCAGCCACGCTTGGGATCACATTTATAACATATAGAACTATGGTGCTTCACTCTTTTATTAAATAAGCATTTTAAGCATTTAGTGGATTGTCATTTATGTTATAATAGGTGTAAATAGTTGTTTTAATTATTTAATTACAGTGAAAATGATATATAGGTGCCATGACATTTCACATTGTCAAATAATATGTATTCTCGAGGGATACAAGCAAGTACTGACCTATAATTATTTGAAATCTAAACACGTGTGATATACTCAAAAAAAACTAAAAAAATTTCTGTGTATCTTTATTTTTAAATAAAATACAATTAGGAGAGAATAAAAGCGATTACATTTATACATAATATCTTTTATTTATTTACATCAAAACTAAACTAAGACAATACATATGTTACTATGCATCCTTTTCTAATTTCTCCTCAGGGTATTTATCGTTTAGAAAACTTTTTATTTCTCCATATTCCGCTCTCAGGTTCAATCTTATCTTCTCATGATTTCTATACTTCTCGTACTTCTTAAGGTAAATTTGATAGGAAGGCATAGACTCGTAGAAACGGGGGAATTTCTTCCTTCTGAGGATAATTCTGTCATTCATGACATATTGGATAAAGTCCAAAGTCTCATCTTTGGGAATCTCCTCTTTAGTTCTGACTTGTTCGGGACTGGCTACTACTGTAGGGTAATATGAATTTTCCGCTTTGTATTCAACTAAATGCAACTTTTTCTCTTCTGCAAGTTGTTTGTGATTCCTCTGTAAATTAAATTCGTTTCGTTTAACAGTTGGTTGATGATACTAAAGTCACACTTTGTATTGTAACACTACTTAGAATAAATTCTATATTAAACTTGGCAAATAACATAGCAAGAATATTGCACAAAGGGGTTAACATGTAACAAGCAGGGACACTGCTACTGCTGTAAAGTGGACAGCTGTGCTATTGCGTTTACACATCTGCATAAAAATTATGCAGATGTTTATGGGCGACCGACTGTTCGTTGGCTGTTATCGAGCTGTCATTAGTGTAAAAATATATTTGACAGATATATAAAAATATGATTGAAGTTTTTTGTTAGAAGTGTGGTACACCACGTATTGTGTCATATTGCAATCAAGTTCAGCCAGCGCGCCCGTGGAGGGACCTTGCAATTACACCCGCGGTATTGCTATGCCATCAAGGTTTAAACGCGTATGGCTCATTACACGTACAGCAATAATTATTAACTTTATTTCAGATATTCACTAACCCTATAATTATGGATATATGGAAATAGGATTATCCATATTTATCCTGATTTGTTAGTAAACAAACTATTTTCTTATTATTGAGTGCAGTGGGCACTCAATGAATACCAACACACTGATCTGTCTTTGTGTCATACAGTCTAGCTACTTGATGAATATCTTCTCCATGCAAGCATGAGGAGATGACAATAGAAATTAGCTTCAACATTGCAAGTGTAAAGCTGTTAGATCATATAAAGGATGGATAGATAGATTCACGGGTTACCAGTCTTCAGATAATATTACCTCAAATTTAATATTATACCATTCCAAAACATACCTGTTGCAGTAGACCAATAATAAATGCTTTAACGACATGCTGTAGATTAGTTGATCCTTCAATTTTGGTTCTTAAGTCCTTTATACCAATTGCTTGACATATTTCTTTTATTGCTCTGTGGCACCGTAAGCCATATCCTTCATTCTTCTTTTCCACAAATATTTTTGTACTACCAAATGCAGTAAAGAAGTCGTGGAATACTGAAAAACATATATATTTTAGGAACATGTAGTGCCATACTGCATAGGAAGAGGCAGTGACATGCCGATTTATCGTTACATGTGTCGGCTGTTGTAGCAGTTGTCACAAGTGACACTTGACTGTTAATAGCCAACACCTATGTTATAGTATTTATGTAACAGCTAACTTTGCCCTGGCTTGTCGTGTAATGTCTCCCACCAAAGGGGTATAAAATACAATACAAAATAATATATAAATACATACAGAGGCGGCCTTATTACTTTAAAGTATTTTTTTTCAGACAACCCAAGTCTTAAAGATAGGGTTAAGATTCTTGATTAACAGTTTCTACCTAACAGCCTGGAACAGACTTCCTGGCAATGCCATAGTGGCACCATCGCTAAACTGCTTTAAGAACAGAGTGGACAAATTAAAAATATTCAAACTATTTGACAAACACGCATCAGCTTCTTGGCTGCCCATGCGGTTTCAAGATACTAACATAAATAAATGTATGTACCTGTATGTCCATTGTATATTTCGAAATGCATAAGTTTCTTGCCAGCCCTGTTCTTTGCTTTCCTTAATGCTGCTTGAGCTTCTTTTGATTTACCAAAACCAAAACCAGCCAGTCCTTGACCATTACCTGTGACCACCTATTCAAAAATATTTTATCACATTTTATACAAAGCTTTTAAATGTTTGGGAAAATGTAATACGACGGTGGATCTAAAAGTTCTAAGCCCGACCAAGAAAATGAAAGAAAAGCGGATCTAATTTTTTTTTCGACAGTCTCCATCTAGTTCCACACACTTCTTCCACCTGACCTGCTTGTTTATCCCCTCGAAAAAAAATTTCGAGGGGATAAACAAGTTGCAGGTTTCGGAAGGTCGGCGAAATAATCGTTTACTGCGACTATCACCTCATCTTTGGTCGAAAATTTCGAGCCACCCAAATGTTTTTTTTAAATTTGGAAATAAATGATAATCCGAGGGGGCTAAACCCGGCGAATAAGGTGGGTGGGGCAGCAATTCGTAGCCACAATCATGGATTACATACACTGTTCCAACCGAAGTGAAAACACGTGCATTGTCTTGATGTAACAAAACTTCCCGGCCTTTTTTTCTTTTATTTCTTCCCGGAGTCTTCGTAAAAGGTTACAATAATAACTAGAATTTATAGTTTGACCTTTCGGTAAATAATCTACAAAAAATCGCATCCCAAAAAACAGAAGCCATGACTTTTTTAGTCGACAAAACGACCTTAGCCTTTTTCGGTGTAGGAGAGTCTGATCTTTTCCACTGTTTGGATTATTGCTTTGATTCAGGAGTGGATAGCTTTCATCCATGGTAACAAATCAAGACAAAAGTCCTAGGTATCTGTCTCAAAAAATTTCAAACAGTCTCGCGAAATTGTGTATCGAATTCGTTTTTGTTCAGCAGAAAGCAACCTCGGGACCCAGCGAGCAGAAACCTTATGGAACCCCAACTCTTCCGTTATTATGTGTTGCACCCGGCCATAACTAATGTTTGTTATCTCAGCTATCTTACCAATGATCAAACGTTGGTCACCCAGTACGAGATCACAAATTTTATCGATGTTTTCTTTCGTGGTAGAGGATGTAGGCCTTCCACTCCTAGGATCATCTTTAATGCTCTCACGACCGCGCTTAAACTCAGCTACCCACTTTTTGACACTGGAATACGATGGAGCAGACTCCCCCTAAGTGCTCACCATATCTTGATGGATGTCTTTTGGTGATAGGCCTTTTTTATTGAGGTACTTAATGACTGCACGGTGTTCAATTTTCTCCATTATTGAGAATTGCGTCAGATTGCTTCAAACAAATAATCACAGAAAATTTATATTGTGCAGTATCGGAATGAAATTGCGCACAATAAATCAATATGACACATACTAACAAATGACGGTAGATTTAAAAAGATGTCATAGCTCCATGTAGGTTAGGCCACGAACTTTTCGATCCACCCTAGTACAATAAATTGATGATAATATATTGAATAATTCAATTATTTGATTGTTATCACTAAGGTAACAACCAAATAAAGGAAACCCTAAAATATACATGATACAACAAACGTAATTTTATTAAAACATAAATTTAATCTACGGAACCGTCCATGCGAGGATTGCGGGTTTCGAGGCGAACCTCATGACCCGGGTCTGTTCGTGAGGTGCTGCTATCCTCTCGGTGGTGGGGCAACCCACTGATAGTAGGGGGTTGTTGCGCACAAAGGTGCGGATGGCTTGAAGGTGGGGTGAAGACCGCGGCCTACTGGCCTGCAGGTGTGGTGGGAGGTTTGGTGTGATGATGTCCAAGTGTGATGTGGGTTATGTATGTGTGTGAATGATCCTCGTCCTGATTGTCGGGGCCGAGGACCTTTCTCCGCTTGGTTGAACACGGGATACGAGTTCACGCGGTTACGGTCGCCCATCGGGTGGTCGCGCGTGTAGCGGGGCAAGGTCCCTCAGGTGGGCGTGCGGTTCATTGTCCGCGGCACTAAACATGCCTCGAAACAGTCTGGCCACAAACTCACCGACAGACTCGATCCGCGCGATCACGTCGTTACGGACGTAGCGGCCGGCTCCCGCGATTACTCGCAGGGATATGCTCTGCTGGGCTTGCAGACGCTTCTTATGGCTCGGGGAGCTGAGCGTGTACCATGCCGGGGCAGCGCAGGTAAGTCGCGATCTGATGTAAGCTTTGTATATCCCCAGTTTCGTGCATAGTGGAAGCTCAGATGCGAGCACTGGTCACAGTAAGGCGCGGGCTGCCCTCGCGGGGGCCTGCAAGACAGCTCCTGGCCAAAAGACAAATAGGGATGCTGTTTTCTCCATGTTGACAGACATCCTCCATTTGTCGAGCCACTCCGGCAATCGATCCAGTAGCCGCTGCAATAGACCAGTTGTCGCCCAGCTCCGGCTTTCGGGACGAGGAAATGCAAGAATTAAAGTCAGCGAACAGCGCGAGCAAGACATCCGTTTCGCCCTCTCCCATCGGGTTTTTGGGCATCGGAATGTCGTTGGTATAGGCCGCGTAGAGGCAAGGGGACAGGTAACTGCCCTGTGGCACTCTAGCACGTATAGCCCGCAGGGAGGAATGTCGCCCCTCCACCGCTGCCCGGAAGGTTGTGGTGGTGGTCGCCGCCAGTGCCTCCCGGAGTTTGTCCTTGAGACAACAGGCCGCAACTTCCACATCCCCCGCGGTTTTAAGCTGCCCATTAATAGTGATATCGGCCATATGGTCTCGAAAGACCTGCCAGTCCACCCTCTCCCTGGTCTGTTCCCGCTCCCTTTCGACCGCCGTTGAGTTTAGCGTGATTAGGACCGGTAGGTGCTGCGTGTCTAGGACGTACAACGCCTCCGTGTCCAGTGTGAAGTGGAGGTTATTGTGGATGACAATGCCCAATACGTCCGAGTTCCGCAGGGGATCCGCTTGAACGTGGGTTGGGCAGGCGGGTCCCTGCAGCGTATATCCCCATCGCTCCGAGTCCGCCTGCAGTCTGGCGCCGGTGATAGTAGTCGATCCCCAAGCAGTGTGCTAGGAGTTCAAGTCACCAGTAACCAGCACCTGGCCCCTGTCACCGAGTACGCAATGGACATCG
>JAFELO010001027.1:775357-820905 GCA_017140195.1 Eumaeus atala | reverse complement strand
TTCATTTATTTAATAATTTATGTACACAAAACAAAACACATTTTAAATTCACAGATAAGAGAAACCTAGTACATGGGAGCTACTTATTCCATGATGAAATTTCTTCCAGTAGCCCTGTTGATTGAAAACTTATACGCAATCAAGGTGTGTACATTTAACATTACTTAAAAAGGTAATATACATTTAGCAATACAAACATTATATAACACACACATATACACACATACATACCATACATTTATAAACACAATAGATACATTATATATTATGCAATAATAAACATATTCAAATAATAATATACTACATTTATTTAATGGAATATCTAATTTAGGTAGGGTTTTAATTTAAGATTGACTTAAGTAATAATCTTTAAGGTTTTTCTTAAAAAGTGTAATTGTTTACAGTCACGAATTTCATAGGGTATTCATAGGGGCATTCCAGAGTCTAGACGAATAAATTGTAAATAAGTAGGAATAAAAGTCAGTGCGATGGGAAGGAATGTGAAGAAGTGTACATTTATGTGGTCTATAAGAGGAGTCACTAAGATGAGTAAAGGAGAAACGCTCACAAAGATATGTCGGAGAACGAGTATTGAAGAGAAAGCACAGCATTCGAAAATTTCGTCGATGACGGATTGGTTCGTGACGTGAGTCGATGACGGATTGGTTCGTGACGTGTTCGTATTTCTTTAGGCCAAAGATAAATTTTTAAGGCGCTCCAGCTTATCAACTATTTCCTCAGTGGAGTCCAGGCAGCAAATGTCAGCATAATCAATAATTGGCTGTATTAGAGATAGTGCGAGAGTAATTTTTGTTGGTAAAGGGAGAAAATTTTGCAGCATTTTAAGGGAATAAAGTGAAAAGTGAACCTTTTGGCTGATCTTTCTTACATATTTGTAGCACGAAAGATTTGAATATTTATATAATTTGTATATATATAATAATTTGAAATATTACCATAGCTTGATAATTTCTTGTACGCCCAAGAGTCCCTTTCATTATAAGAAGTGATCTCAATTGAAGGACTTTTGTATCAAATCCTACAAATTCCTCTGTAACAAATGTTAAATAGTGTTTTGAAAGTTAACTTCATGGTAATAGATACTTTTGTGAAATATCTCAAATATATTATATTTATTAATTATTGTATGCAGAAAAACAGATTATATTTTTCTTAAGATTAAATTAAAAATTAGGTAACATCAGGACAGAAAAGAAAATTATTTTCTGTCCTGATGTTACCTAATTTTTAATAAGATATTAAGACCATTGTTTCATATAATAACAATTTCATATAGAATAACTAATATTAAAAACTGACACAAAATTCCATAAAATATATTTTATTGAAGCACTTGCTTCATCCAGACAGTCCCCTAAAATGTTCACTTCCATTATGTGTCCCAGCATGCATTCCATTTTTATTTATTATTTAAACAGCTTTTCAAAATACGCATTTCTAAAATACATATCCTGCCTACATAAGCAATGACAAATTCTGTAAAGACTGCATATCAATGACATAAAATGTTACACATTGGTAGACAAATACTTATTAAAGAAATTTAAAAATATAAGTATGTATATTTACCATCGCCCACTGGATCTGGTGGTCCTAGGCTACGGCCAGGCATACGAGACCCAGACCATCCTCTCTCTATGGGACTTAATTTTAGTCTCCGAAACTTAGTCATTGAGTCTCTCAACTTTATTAGCTTTTCCATCCTGCATTTTTTACACAATATTAATTCATATCACTAATGAGTGTCATAAGCTAAGCATTGATTATGTGTGTGTTCATAAAGTCACTTAGTCAGACTAGCCCTGTGTACTGTACTATAAGGACATATGTTATGGGTACCAGACTATTACTATGGGGACTAGACAACAGAAACACAATTCAAAGATTTTATATTTTAAATCCCATATTTAAAATACATATAACACCATAATCATCCATGACCAGAACAGGATTTAGGCCTGCTACATGTCTAGCATGCAGTGCATGTTGCAGTTGTACCACAGCACCAAAAGATTATGAAATATACATCATAAACAAATTAATGTACCTCTCTGGATCATCAGGGAGGCGTTGTTGTTTGAGCAATTCCCTTCCTTTTATAACAGGAGCTGATAATCCAGGCCATAGCATGTTTATTTTGCCAACACCAATCATTTGCCCTCTATTTAAATCTCTAATTCTAATTCGTCCAGCTCCCTTACCACGTCCTTTTTTGGATCCAGCATTACTTACGGATGTAACAGACTTCCATAATTTTTCCGCAGGCACTATTAAAATAATACAAAAAATAATATAGTCACATTAAATCCTGATGTTAGATGTTAATACAGTGTATACAGGAAAATGCTTACATTTGTTAAAGAAATTGACACAAACAATTGGAGATGTACTAAATCGATTGAGGTTATGTACAGTGTTATTTATCGGATATTTCTGAAGTAATTTTAAAGGCTGTCTGTATAAAGTGTGGAAACCTAATAATTTTAATGCCATTTCGCTTGCAAGGTTTGCAAAAGTTTTTATATAAGTAATTTTATTTAGCAAAAAATTAATGTAACAACATTCTATTTTTTTTTCTATCACTGTCAAGTATCAATATTTACTGTCAATGTCTGTTTAACCCTGTGCCTTCTTCGTTTCATTATGTCCATGAAAAATTTTTGCCACTGACATGGATTTTCTTTTTTTACCTCAGCTTATATTTGCCTATATAAATATTTGTAAATCGTGGATATTTTGAACAAATACTTTAAAATTGGTGTAGTTCTGTTAATTTAAATGCAAATTAACAACAAATATAAATTGCATAGTACATTATGATTGAATAATTGATTGATAGGTATCCGAAACGACATAAAAACATCTTTAATCTTAAATCTATTTAAAACAATTTTATTTTTCAACGTAGTTTCCTTCTACCTCGATACATTTAATCTAATGCTGTTACACCAGTTTGATAAAATGTTTTCTCTAACCCCTCAAAATATTCGTCCACGGCGACAATTACTTCATCATTTAATAAAAATCTTCAACCACCTAACCATTTCTTGAGATTCGGGAGTAAGTGGAAGTCGCACGGGGCCAGATATGGGGAATAGGGGGGATGCGGTTGCAATTCGAACCGCAATTCGTGGAGTTTGGCAACTGTAACCCTCGACGAGTGCACAGGTGCATTGTCGTGATGGAGTAAAACTTCTTTTTGGGCTAAATGAGGCCGTTTCTTTCAGATATCTTCATTACATTTTTGTAGCAAACTTGTATAATACTCTCCATTTATTGTTTTTCCTCTTTGCAAATAATCCTCTAAAATAATCACTCGAGCATCCCAAAAAACAGTCGCCATAACTTTGTCGGTCGACAGAACTGTTTTTGCTATCTTCGGTGCACGGTTTTCCGCTCTCAGTCCACTGCTTAGATTGTTCTATTGTTTCAGGAGTATAATTATGTATCCATGTTTTATCTACTACCACATAACGCCGCTCGTTAGTATCACGCTTAAATAACGCCAAACACTCCGACGAATCATCCGGCGTTGCTTTTGGTTATCAGTAAGTAGAAGGGGGACACATCGCGCGCAAAGCTGAAAATTCGCAAATGTTGGTGTAAAATGTTGAAAACGCGTTCAGAGGAAATGCTTACCATCTCTATCTGCCGCAACTTTAAGCGCCGATCATTCAAAACGATTTCTTGAATCTTTTTTATATGATAGGGGGCAAACGAGGAAGTAGTAGGTAACTATCGCCGCCCATAGACATCCGCATGACCCGAGGTTATGCAGGCGCGTTGCCGTCCTTTATGAGGGGAGTAAGCTCTTTTCTGGAAGAACCCCATATCGTATCGGTTCGGAAATACCGATGGTGGCAGCTGGTTCCACATCGATGTTGTTCGCGGTAAGAAATTACGCTTGAACCGCTGCTGGTATTAATCCAAAATAATCCTCCGAACACTCTCCGTTGTAGATGCGATAGAAGTTACAGAGCGATCACTTCGGAATGCCAAAGCATCAAGTTGCACGGAAACAACCTGGTCGTCAACGATTCGATTCGCTCTACGTTAAACACGGTCAAATGGGGCGAGTTGATAGTTGGGGGCACCAGCCCTAATGTGAGAGCAGTACTCCATATGCGGTCGGACCGGCGCCTTGTATAATTGCAGCAGATGATGTGGCGTGAAGTACTGCTATTGAGCACACCCAGCTTCTTGTAGGCTAATTTAGCCTTTGCCTCCAAATGACCACGGAATTGAACGTTGCTCGATATGTCGACTCCAAGAATCCCGATACTAGCTGAGGCCATTACTTAGGGGAACTTTCGAAGCGAGGAGATACGGAGAAGGGGGTTTCTTTAGCGGTAAGCGGTAAATTGGACTAAATTTTGTCGGTCCCATTCTGCGACTTTCGTCAATAAAGACTCAACCTCAGACACAATTTGGTTCCGATACTCGTTGACCTTGTCCCGAGAAATATTGCGACCTGTGTATAGTGCATCACCAGTACTGTCATCCGCATAACAATAGATGCAGCTGGTTTGTAGCATATCATTGATGTGTTGTATTTATTTGATTACATTGATTGATGTATTGTAGATTTATATTGATTGATGTATTGTAGATCGCCAGCCGAGCGTCCCTGACGGAAACCCTATTGTCGGTCGCTAATGATTTTGTGTTTCTCTAAATAACGCAGGAGGCGGTAGTTAATTATGGTTTCTATAATTTTTGAGAAAAAGAAAAAGAAACAAGAGGGTTATCCCAATAGGTCGGTAGTTCGATGGATCCGAGCGGTCACCTTTTGTATGGATTGGGTGCACCAAAGCCGTCTTAAAATTCCTTGAGACGACGCCAACAGAGTAGGAGTATCGGAAAAAATGTGTCAACAACGGTGTCTGCTCCGGAGCACATATCGACTTTTTGATGTCCAAGGAGAGTAGCGTTTTGCGCACATAATTCTGCGCTCACAAACTCGATATCCGGCATTGAGTGTTCACACCGCTGGATAGCAAGCGGTGGAGTTCCTCGGTCATCCAAAGTATATAAATAGAGAGCCCAGGATATCGGCTGTCTCTCCTGCGGCATGGGTCAACGAGTCATCGATGGCGGAGCAAAATTCCCTAGGCCTTGGCGAGAGACCAAAAAGCACGAGTTCCCAAAGCCGAACTAGCCTCCCGTCAATTCTGCCGATGTAGTCGCAAAAGTCCAGGACCAGTCTGCAGGAGCGATTGAACCACGGCTGTGATTTACCAGCAATGGGTTCCGATGTGTGCGGAATGAAGAGCTCCATTCCATCCTGCTCCGCATCAGCAACCGCGTCAGCAACAGCGTTGGTCTCATCCAGCGAGAAGCAAATCCGTCCCCATGGCTAAGGTGTAAATAAGAGACGCATCCTATTCCAGTCTGCCGACCTATAGTGTCAGACACGCCGGCAGCCAAGGAAACTTTCCACATCCGGGATTCGCGTGGGCGATGTGACCAGTTGTGTTAAACCATATGCCAAGGCAAAGTCGTGAACAGATCGACCCGCGTGATCGGTAATACGTGAGTTTAGCGATTCAGCATAATGGGCGTTGAAATCGTCAAGAACCACGTTCTCTGCGGCTGTTTTAGAAGGAATTCCGTAGTCTTTTCGGTGTGCTCGAGGAGTCGGTCAGTTCAGGTAATGCCGACATGACCACTGTGGGATCTATAAAAACAATTATAGACGCAAGGGTGCTCGTCACAATCTATGCGTAGCCAAATGATGGAGAGATCCCTCTCTTCAAGATTGCAGAGGCGACGAAAGCAGATATCCTCTCTGATGTATGCACACACTCCAGCATGCGGCACAAAAGAGTACTAGCTCCTACCTTGGGTACGAGATGTATCAATCGGGGAACATATCTGAGTTTCTTCTCAGTCTCTAGATGGTGGTGGACGGCATTTATGTTGAATGCAATCCTCGTATGTTGCAGAAATTCACAACAAGAGCAACAGGGAGAGCCTTCAACTTGGTCTTGCGTTTGCCCCTTCAGCTGCAAATTTAAAACAATGCAGCGTGGCACTACCTCAAAAAAATCCTTTTGATCATGTCCGGATTCGTGACTTCATTTGGACGGCCGGACCTGTTGGCGTCTTCGCAGCTCTGTCTCCCACTTTAAAATCAGTTACTCAGGTGTGAATTGTTGCAAGAGCGGCATTGCATAAAACACTGTTTAGCTTGACTTTAATCTTGGTTGCTGTTTTCCCATTTAAAACGTAAAACTTTATCACTGCATGGACACAAATTCTATCAGTTTGAATAAATTCAAATTTGGCGTTCTACCTTCGAAAAGATGATAGAATACAATGTAATAAATTTTGTTTGCCTGTATTTTTTTAAGTTCATCGTTTCGGCCAGTTATCAATCAGCTGTATTACCTCCACATTTCTTTTTAATCCTTGCCGTCATACTACCTATGGAATCCTTTCTCTATCTCTGTAGGAACTACCCGCAGCATTTATCACGTAGAACATACCCAAATCGATGTTTTTAGGGGGGAAATTCTGAAAGAAATTTTAATTCAAAACCCTTTTATTACCCTATAATATCACATAAAATTTAACAGAGAAGTTTGTACAAGTGCAACTTTGACAATAGCTCACTTACTCTGCCTACTATATAACTCTATTAAAAATACATGGAGTGACATCGGATCGTTTAAAAACAGATATTGTTTTATTTACGTTGTGATTTACGTGGCTGATTGCTGAGCAAGTCTGACAGTGACAGCTGGTCGTAATCAATTTGCAAGTGCTGGATATTGCAGTTTTAATTTTCATGTTTAATTCGATTAATTAATGTCACAAAAATATCTGAAAAAGTAACAATGGGTCTATGCAAATGCCCCAAAAGAAGAGTTACTAATCAGTTTTGTTTTGAACACAGAGTAAATGTTTGTGAATATTGTATGGTGACGAACCACCCGAAGGTAATGTGTGGTTAATACTTTTAATCGATTAATTTGCATACAAACTGCATTTAATGTTTATTAATTTGCTTTCAGTGCATCATCCAATCCTATTTACAATGGCTGCAAGATAGTGATTACAATCCTATTTGCGAGATTTGTACAAAAAAGTTGACAGAAGGCGAATGTATCCGGCTTACATGTTACCGTAAGTTATAATAATAAATGATGTCTATAAAATTTTATTTACAGTTCTAATGCGTGTACATTATAGATGTGTTTCACTGGGAGTGCGCCGAATCCAGATATCGCGCTCTTCCTCGCACAACGGCTCCAGCTGGTTACCAGTGTCCATCTTGTGCTACTCCCGTGTTCCCGCCTACGAACCTGGTATCGCCAGTTGCAGATGTTCTCAAAGAGAAACTAGCAGGAGTTAACTGGGCTAGAGCAGGACTTGGTCTACCTTTGGTATGTTGAACAATTCATGGAAATACTATATACAAACAAAAGTGCATGCATCTCTTTATAGTTATTAAATTCTTTCTTTACTGCACTTTAAAATAATAAAATAGCACAGAAGATAACTGTGCCTAAAATTCCATTTGACCATTTTAATTTAACCCCCAACAATGCAAAATTGCATAAAACCAGTATAGATTAGTTCTCTATTTTATAGAATCTTCAAATCAGGAGATTTAATTTAAGAGTTGTGATAACACTAGTAATAATTATTTTTAGCTCTCTGAAGACCAAGACTTGAAAGGAGCAGCTGGAAGGCATAGTCAGCCACCTAATCAACAAAACTTTTCAAATACTGTTGATAATCAAAGGGGTACCCCAGCTGGAGCCAGTGATGATGAATCAACAAATCGATCAGCCACAAGCTCACCACATTCCATTGTCCATATGCCGGATGAACCAGTTAATATATATGATAATGCATCAGTAAAACGAAATGATATTCTCCAAGGTAAAGGAACTCAATATACATAATATTATAAATATGTCATTTGATATGTCTATGTAAGGTGAGTAAATGATATATAAAATCATAACAATAAATTAATGTTACCATTCATTCTGATATTATGATTTTATGTATGATCATTCATCTGTTGAACCTTAATACAGTGTGTTTATTAATACAAATTTTGTTTGATTTTAGCTGGGCAAGGATCAAGAAAAGGTTTTAAATTATCAGAAACATCAAAACCTTTGATTAACTATGATCACGATGAAAATAAATACAAACAAAAATCGACATTTGCGTGGATTAGTAGATGGTGGAAGTAAGTAACTTACTATAACATGTATAAAAAATATGATCTCCAATAACCATTCTACTCTTAGAGGATAGGAATAAACTAGGAACTCTTGTGATACAGGTGATAATGATGAGTATATTGATGGACAGATACAATCAGGTGTACCATATTTATTCAGTTTGTTATAGTTATTTGTATACAGTTCTTCCTACAAAAAAAAGCTATATCTGTAAGTTGAACCATGTTACAGACAAATAGACAAAAACATGTTTTTGCACCATTGACAATGTTTGAACATTGCTAATAACAATTAGTGTACATTATTATGATTATTGGCAAAATGCACATGTATGATGTTTTTATGATAACATGATAATGTTCAAATAAATTTTTCTATATAATTTCAGAAATTCCCTGCCATCATCAAGGGCCAGAAGTATGGGTGGTAGATATAGCAAATATTGGATAATCTTATTTATCTTGATTGTAGTAATAATTATCTTATTTCAATTGAGCGACAGAAATGTTAATGAAGATAATCCATTTGGTGCAATTCTGGATGAAGACAGGCGAATATTGCAAAAAAATTAATTTATCACAAACATGTAACATAATATAAAAATAAGCAATTCTTAGAAATGTAACAATTTTATTGTTGAATGTTGTCTTATACATAATTTATAATAAATATTAATTATCATAATTCTCTTTGTAATATTATTATTTGTGATAATGGTAAGAACTATAAAATTTTAACACATGTGTTAACATCTTTGTTTAAAAACAGGACAGAAAAAATATCATTATAAAAATCTGGGTAGTATTGACATGCTCGCTGGCAGTCTGGCATCCAGTTAACTTCAAGTAGAGAAGGTTGAATGGATATTTCACCATTTCTTTCATGCCACTGTAACATTATGTCAGCAGCATACAGAGCCCGTGACTGTGGACTTTTTGCTATACCACAAGGTGCTTCTCTTTGAGTGGCAGCAGTAAACAATTCAGAAAACATTTCATATATTAATACTTCTACATCATGCCATTCATTATTTGGATATTGATTCTTCCATTCATTTTTGAATTGCTCACATAATAGTCTGTACAGGGACACACCCTCACTGTAATTCATAACAGTAAAGTGTTTCTCATAATCTTCAAAATTATCAAGTGAAAATTCCTTATTAGAAAATCGTAAAAAGAAATTTCTATAGACATACACTTCAGTAGGATTTACAGATTTTAGCAGAAGGACATAACGGATATCAAATTTGACCAGACCAATATTAGGCCTTTCAAACGTTACTGGTTTGTCAATATATTTTTGTGCAATCTTTGGTCCTGATAATGGTAGCCTACATAGGAAATCCAAATTATCTGTTATATATGTATCTAAACCTCGAGCAAGATTGTAGGGCTTACAGATCCAATGGTTGTCTAATCCCTCATTGCGTCTCTGCATGTAATATGATACCAAGTTAGAGAGCTCTGTTTTCAGATTAAATGTTGTAGGTAACCAGATAGGCTGTGTATCAAACACATTTTTTGTGTTTGTATTTGAAGCTCTTCTAGCTACAATTGCTAGAAGGTCCTTATTGGTTAGCAAAAATTCAAAAGGAAATTGATTGACAAATTTTTGAGGGGAGGTAAGGCTTAGTTCCCTGTAAGTTTTGAAATGTGTAAGGTACCAAAGAATATCAGCATCATCCTCATTTTCTACTATCTCAAATTCTGGAGATAATAAATGTTGTTTAATTAAGTCATATTCTGAGTACACCTTTAGTTTCCTATTTAAAGTATATTGTGTATTTTGTAACAGATCTAAATCTGGAAGAGTCTCAACTTGATGCCCTTCCAAGAAGTAATTAACATTTGGTTCCTTCTGCCTAAAATCATCATAGAAGTGATCATAATATTTCCAAGGTATAAGCATTGCTTCTCTCTGTTCATCTACATAATTTCCCTCCACATAATTTCTGGTTACACTATCACCCTCTTCTACATTTTCGATTGGAAAAATTAGAGTATATGTGAGTTGTTCAGGCATGTACACAAAAGGTATGGCTCTAAAGTTTGGATTATCTGAATGTATAATTCCCGATCCCAATTCGTCCATAACATACCATATAGGTACTCTATCTTCATCAGAAACTTCTTCATTAGCTAATGAATAAGTATTAGCGTATTTCCAAACGCCTTTAGATACTTTTTCGATTTGGTCCTCAATATCTTCCTCTTCAATTTGCATAAGATTACACATTCTACCTAGTAGCCCGGGTACGTTTCGTAGATTATATCTTATACTATTAGCTTTAAAAGTCCATGCATGATCGACTAGATGAATATGACTGGAATCATTTTTATTTATATCTTTTATAGCTATCACACTCCACAATGGGTCGTATGGCTTTTTCTCTCCACCGTCATAATCTATTTGTACCAATTGGAACGATAAACCGGCATCGAAAATTTGATCCTTCAGTTTTTTACATAACGCAGGCCAAAAATGTTCAGGTACGCCAGATAAAACAAGTTGTGGTGCGTGAATTGCCACGAAAGATTTATAATCTGATATTCCATCCATTTCAGAGCAGGTAACAAATTAGATAAATAGTAAAATAAATGTATTTACGCGACTGTAGAATGCTGTCTAGAATCTGGTATGACATTACATTAGCAATGCCAAAATTCAAAATATGTCAATAATTTGTCACTTGACAATTTTGAGGCATGCATTCTGTCCACAGATTATAAACTAATACATGATCCTACCAATATGCTATTTATTAGGGTTACATTAAAAAAAATGTGTAACCGGCCGAGCATAATATCAGCGAAATGCTTTGCAGCAATTTACAGCCGTTTTCAATATTCGTATATTTAAGTATCGATTGATTTGGTTACAAGTGAAAATGGAGATAGAATTTTGATGACTGAAAACTTTATGAGAGAGAGAGATTTAATTGATTGTTGCACCTTTGTTTGAATGCAATAAAGTTTGAAGTTTTTATGTTAGACAAGTTACTGAGACAAGTGAAAAAAGTGAGTGTGTATTTATGAACACGCATTAAAGTTACACTTCTTTGGCGTAACGAGATAAAAATCGTTCTCCTTATTTTCTTTTATAGTATAGAGGGACAAAATAGCACTCGTCCACCTCCACCCATGCTCCTAACCACCTCTCGGTATACGGAGCGAATCATGGGAGAGGCACGGGGATTTGCTCGCCGACTTTGTTCCCCAACGTGAAATTCTTGACTCACTACAAATTATTTAGTGCACTCTCGTTACTTCACTCGCCCCTTTTTGGGGCCTGACATTACAAAGACAGAAGTTGTCTTCGGACTCTTCAGTCCTGATTATCTCGCTGCAGCCACGTCGTTACCTATCCTTCCTCTTCGCGTGCCATGTATACGCAAATATCTTCAATTGCCCGAAACTCTGTTACGTTACGACCAAATCCTGGTGATTTGATTGACTGGGTCCACTGTCATCCGTTGGATGACGTCCAACATTATATTTCGCTAATTTTTGTACAAGTCACATTCCCACAGTACATGGTCTCTGGTTTCAGCTTCGTGACCGCTAGGACAAAAGTACAAACGGAGCCCACGCACATCAACAAAATTACTATACCAATGCACTGCCTTGCTTCCCCCCAACCCCAAATCCTAATGTACCCAACAAACCCCACGAAACGCGACGCCTGAGATGTCACTTTACGCCGGTATCATATGAACGAGAATTTGGCTGGCACAACCGGGGAGGTATCCCCGGTTGTGCCAGCCAAATTCCGCTTTTACTTTATTATTTCCTTACTTATTCTACGCTTGCAAATTACGACAATAGAAAAAAGGTAATTAGTAAATTGAAAATCGTATTATAACGTATTATAGTAACCTTTTCAAAAAGTAAAATGTTACTAGGTAACTTCAGGTTGTCTCATATTTACTTTCTTACATCATTCAAAAGAAGTAGGTACTACTTCAAAAATTTCAGTCAGCAAGCAGGCGAATGCGTAACAAACACGATTCGGAAACGAGGCCAACGTAGGTTAAGTAGATATAAAAATAAGGACATTTTGTATATTTTACTCAGCGTTTTAGGGCTATGCATGCTAAGTAGATATAAAAAGAAGGACATTTTGTATATTTTACTCAGCGTTTTAGGTCGAATGCATTCGGCAGAA
Organism: Eumaeus atala; assembly: GCA_017140195.1. Lineage (NCBI taxonomy): Eukaryota > Metazoa > Arthropoda > Insecta > Lepidoptera > Lycaenidae > Eumaeus > Eumaeus atala. The sequence continues at coordinate 808,513 of JAFELO010001027.1, read as the reverse complement.
TAGTATTTGAATAAATTTAGAACTACAGCAGCTGAAGATTTCCTCACGGAATGTTCGAACCTACAACGAGAGTAATATTTGTCCAGTTCGCACCACCACTACTGCTACAAGAGAACTTGCTAGATATGTATCTACCCGCGGCTCTCAGCGAGATTGGCCCAACCTTCGTCGCGTGTGGATGTGTCTTCTGTACACTCATGACGACCACTCCCGGCTATACCTACGCTTTCAAGATACAATTGCGGTAATTGTGCTAATTACAACCAAGCGGTAATTGCCACCCGGTGAGTAGGCAACGCCATCTGCTTCGCAGCGACCGCGCTGGCTCTCGAGATCGACCTCACGATCTCGCGTGTCAACGACCTCAGGGGCCCCTGCCAGAACATCACCCAGCGGACGGACTTCCAGTAAGCCAGGGCCGAGCATGCCTCGCGCAGGTGCGCTGCCGCTATCGGGGCGGAAGTACGTGATCCCTCCACCTGGATGCAGTCCGGCGACACCTGCCGGGGAGGCCGGGTCAGCCCCATCCCGCGCGGGACCTTCGTTAGCCACTACGCCCGCAGAGCGCGCACTCGCGCGCGTGGTTTGCCTACTGTGTGGAGGAGGGCACGCCGCCCGGGGCTGTTCAAGACCGAAGAGCGAGACGGCTACCCGTGCAACTGCCTCGTGGATTTTTAGACTTCGCCTCTTCGACCACGAATGCCGCAGGCCAAATAGCGACTTTTACGGATTTTACAAAAATTTTCGGCATCTTGCCACCATAATCATGAAATACTCCTGCAAAAACTTTTTTCATCAGATATACGTGGCATTGTAAACAAATTGGTAAACGATAGAAAGATGGTTAACATCCTATGTATAATAAATCATTCCTCGGCTGTAGTGATTAATGAATATTAGCTCCAATAGGAATTCAGTCCTTTCAGGTATTCCAATAACAATGCTTGTGTACAAAGGTTAGAAAACATTCAACGGAAGTTCCTGAGCCTCCTCCGGTTCAAAGCTAAAGAGAATTAATATAAATATAGATTACATAATTTGTTGTAGGATTTCAGGACAGCAGTTTCCAAATCTAGAAGAACCTGGGGATATAATTCCATTAGTCAAAATTGCTCAATCCAAACTCGAGTGTCCACATCTGCTCTCAAAAATGAACATAGGTATGTGCACCATACAAGTATACCTACTTACCTAGACATCGTACCAATTGTTTCATAACTCTTCTTCACTAAATCTTTTCCGCTCTTCTCCCCGTCAGTATTTCATTTTCTCATAAAGAAGTGGTTTACCATAATACGAAATTTCACTTTCCGGTTTTATTTCTAGTGAACATAAAGCTACCGCCGCTAAGAGGGTTCTCTTTGGTATTCATAATTATAATTATGTCTAAATTCTTCAAAATTCCATTCTCAATAAAATAAAAGTTAATTTTCAGACTTTATTTGTGAAATTGTATATACAATAGTAATTACAATGATTGATATAAATTACACTGTTAGGACTTTGTAGAATTGTTTTACACATAGTTTTTCGGAGTTTGCTTCTAGGAACGTATTACGGCGAGTGGTGTAAATAAAAACAGCGTGTGAATCAGTGGTAGAGCATTCGAACACTAACACCACCAGTGTAACGCTTGGCCGCGCGTTTGTCCCCTGCGCCTTTCACTTGAGAATCATGTTCGTTCTTAAGGAGCAAACTCCAGTTGTTTGTCAAAGTTGAAACACAGTTTTTTTAATAGAAATTGTTTTGTACAGTATTTGTTTCACTTGTTTTTAATATATATAATATTTTTAACAAATTATATAGGTAACTTAATACTATTACTAGTTAACTTAGTAAGAACATAATATTTTGATTGCACACTCACATTACCATCGATTTCATACCTACAGCCCTCGAAAGTCTTATTTTACAAAATTGGCAATAAGAGCCATCATTTCAGAAAAGCGTAGACAGTAAAAAAAATATTAGCATTTATGTCCATTCATAGATTAGAACGGTCGGGAGATCAAATGTTAGGTCTATACATATGAAATTGGCGTTTTTCGTACTGGCCACTTTAGTCACGAATTTCTCCTCTTTGGTAATGAATTCCAATTTGAAATTTGTACAGCTATTTACTCAGGTATTTGTGCTTCGATGGCCGTCATTCATTTGTTTTCATTCTTCTGTTTTTTCTATTTGCGTCACTCATTTTACAAAATGGAAAACTTAAAATATCGCATTACATAGTGCTGCGGAATCGATTCGAAGAGTGATTGTTAAAATATCGCATTATATACGAGTACCAGTTCCCCCGTGGCACTAATGCTGCGTAAACGATTCGAAGAGTGAATGATGTGTATGGCGGAGTGTTAAAAAAAAACACACATCGTTTCTGGCTGTAACGTTTTCGTTCTGGAAATTTCGACCTGCGGAACAATCCCCGTGGACGTGAGACCCAAGTTGATAATGAAGATTTGAATCGCAAACTACGTCCGAATTAGCTGCGGGCTGCCATGTTAGTCATGAAACTATTTTAATGCACTTGAAGCAAAGTGGGAAGATTGAAAGCATGAAAGGTACCTCACGAATTGACTGAAGCAAACCGGCAAAGGCTAGCCGCGTCGAATGCTGTGTTACATTACTAAACCGGCACAATAATGAAGGTATTTTAGACCAAACCATTACCTGTGATGAAAATTGGATTCTTTACGATAATCTGAACCGCAATGGTTGGATCCTGGCCAGCTGGTCAAATCTTACCCCAAGCGAAAATTAACCCCAAAAAGTTACTTGTAAGCGTTTTGTGGACTGGTGCAGGCATTGTTCATTACAGTTTTCTCATAATAAACATCACCCGGATTAGTCTGTCCAGACTAATCCGGGTGATGTTTATTATCAGCAATTGTAAACCATGATGGAAAAGCTAGCGGCTAATCAACCTAGGCTGGTCAATCGCTTCACGCCACTGCTGCTTCAGGACAACGCTAGACCACACACTGCGCAACAGACGGCTACCAAATAAGAAGATTTAATTGAAATTTGTGTAAGACATCTTCCTTACTCCCCGGTCCTTGCTCCAACAGATTACAATTTTCTTCGAAATGGGTCAGCACAAATCGCCTTCAAAGATTTTATGATTCCCGTCAGACTGCTTTTTTTTTAGTAAAGGGATCAATGAACTACCTGTGAGATGGCAAAAGAGCATAGGAAACGATGGTTCATACTTAGATTAATTAAATATATTATAATAAAAATATTCGACTTTTTAATATAATATATCTAATTACAAAACAAAACGCCAATTTCATATGTAAGGACCTAATATTTTCCTTTCACAGTATTCAGTTTCTTTCAATACACAAACATTAAAACTTCCACATTTTCAGTTCAGTACATTAGCTCATTGTCGAAATGTGTCCATGACTATTCTTAATTAAAATTCGAATGTAATTTTGCATGTGAGAGAGCAGTCTCTGCCGTCAATTTGGTGGGCCTTATAGTTATAATACAAAGCAACAATAACTTATTAACTATTAATATTCAAAGAGTTTTTATGCCGTCTGACATAGCCATAAAAAATGTTTGTATATTAATAACAAAAACGATACACAATGAACATATTTGGATGGACACTACATGTGGGATTTGTTTGCCTATGTATTGAATAAATTTGATAAAAGTATATTAAATTATTGTTAAGTATATTAAATTATTATTTGTTAAGCAGATGCTGGTGTCCTATACTCCTAGACCACCAGAACTGTATCCGCCGTCCGCGTTTTAGGATTGGGTGAAGTGCTGAAGTATCTAAAGCTATATTAGCGATGATGGCAACAGAGGCATATCTACTCGTGCCGAAATATGTCGTGTACCTATTTCAGAACGGGACAACCAAGCCGGGACACATATAGTATTTATATATATTTATATTTCCAATCCTAAATTAAAGCTTAAAATATGTGGAATAAATCTATAAAACTTTTAAAACAATAATACATATATTCGTAGTGGTCTGCGCGAAGCAAACCAACACAACTAGCTAACCGTGATTTAAAATCCAATTTTAATCGATGTGTAAACGATATATTTGACATTGAGCGTTTAACTAAAGATAACCTTATATGATATCAAGAGAGGAACACATGTACAACGGTCTTGCCTACCTACGGCGAACTCAATTAGAGTCCGACTCCATCTGATCTCTGTAATTGCGCCGCGGCTTTTTCACACGCAGCCGGAACTTGAGAGACTGGTACTCGTCGTCGGACACTTCGTCGGCGGGCGGCTGGCCCCTACCGCTGCCGCCGGCGAGTGTGCCCGCGCCGCTGAGCAAGGCCGGGGCTCCGCGCGCGGGGCACACGCTGCTCTCCGCGCTGCAGCTACTGTCCAGCTCGCTCTCGTTGGTCTCGTTCATGAGCCGCGCTACCGTGCGATTGTACTGAACTCGGGGCAACTGCCGCTCGACGGCCGCCGACGTTCTGTCCGACACGTCTTTGGAGGAAGGCGACTCGCTCGAGTCCGATCTCTGAAGACTCAGTCTCCCGTTCCTCCTCACTCTCCTCAGATTCATCCTCAAGCGGTTCTCTTGGGGCGGGGAGGGGTTACTATAGTTGAACGTTTCGGCCCTCGCAGGCCTGGAACCGTTGTAAGGGCCGGACCCGCTGCCGGCCGCGGGCGGGGTGTTGCCGGTCGGATATCTCGGCGACAGCGGGCGGCTGCCCTCGGACTGGTCGTCGTCGGAGTCCACTTCTGCTATTCTGAAGAGCGCTGAATTATTTTGCCCCCTATAACCTGTAAGTATAAATTGTGCTTAACATACTGAAGCTGCGGCGTTTATCTCGTCGTGGCATTAGAATAGAATACATTAATTGATGATATTAAATTTAAGTACACTGTTACATGTACACATAATTTAAAAACAAGCCACATTACAGCCAAATATTTACGCATAAATAATGGTTTGGCGTTAAATATGCGCTGGTTAATGCACAACAGTGTGTCAATCCAATCACTTCCCACTACTTTAGCTAACATAGCTTTCGTCGTCACCACGCTTCAGGTCTTGTCATGGCGATACAGCTCAGTTGCCTACGGTGAACCCGTGCTGGGTCGGACGAAAACAGTTGAATCGAGGCTGCTATATGTACACCTCTTATAAGAAAGGGGGACTAAAGAGCTGGAGGCGGAGGCGTTTTTGCGCACGGGGAAAGGGGCGAGGATACGAACATCGAAAGTATCAATGTTGGTGAGGTTGTGCCGTGGCGCTAGATGTCCCGTCTGTGAAGAAATCTTTGATCCCTTGTCTGGCTAGCTGTTAGGCTGCCTTTCCTTCACAGGTCCGGGGTTGTATAATCGCGATGGTTTTGTGGGTACTCGTACTGTAGATTTTCAGTGATATATTTATAACGTATACATATTCGGTTTTTTCCAATATTTGTACTGTAAGTTCTTACGTCTTGCCAAATTTTATGAGGTCAACCGCAAGTATCCTATATGTTTAAGTTTTCGCGCGCTCCATTAGCAATATGCACATAAATGTCTGTAGCTCCTGAATACATTGAATTAAAATTGTTTTTTTAGAGACAACACGTTGCAGATCTTATTATCAGTTTCATCTTGACGCTTCCACGCGTTCCAGAGAAAAAGGTCTTTAGGGACGTACAGACGGGCAGAGAGACGGATAGATCCGTTTCCTCGGTACGGTTAGGTACGGGTTTTGGAAGACACGTTCCTCCCAGGTGGTTTTGGTTTTTTTTTTCGGGAGGACCTACTACTGGTTGGCGATGCTATTGCACCCGCCACTACAGTTTATCGGACTAACGAAGACTTTCGTGTCTTCTAGCTTAGCGAGACGATAGATCCCCTTTTCTCCCGCAGATGGTAAGAGATGTACCGGGTTGTCTGAGAGCGTAACCCTGTAGTTTTGGGACCAAAAAAGGGGAGACGGCCCCCCCACCCCAACTAGTGGGACGGCGCGCGCAGGATGCCGTTTATGACGTGGATGAGAATGACTGAACTCGTTTATTGTTTGGTTTGTCTGTGGAGTCCGGCCTCATCAATCCCTCTCTGACAGGCGCGGCTTGATTCGCGCTCGCAATTAGCAAAAGCAGTGATTTATAAGTTATTATTATAGCTCCCTAATGCCTCGATCGGTCTGAGGCGGTGTACATAGGATTGAAGATTCGGTATTGTAATCATAAAATGTAATGGAAAGAAATGCAATTGTAATGTAACTTATCATATTATGTCCAGGAGAGTTTGTTTCTTCATTTCTTTTCAGATCAGAGTTAGGGTTGAACCGGTAGTAATGAAGTAACGACGTTCAAAAACGGATTTGTAAAATCCCATTTTAAAAGTCGTTACTTCCGTGGTACAGGAACCTTAGTGCCCGGTATTTCACACCCCACGAGGAGACACGTGAGACCTTCCCGAAAGAGCTGGTAGCTAGTAAGGGATCTAGCATCGTCTATGTGTACCCCAAGCACCTTGGTCAGAGATACTCTCGCGATCGAGGTACCATTCATCCTAATGGTCGGTCCGCTTTTAAAACTACCCTTAATTGTCATAGTCTGGGCCCTGTCTGCGGAATATTTCAGGCTGTTACGGGTCCTCCGATCTAATAAACTGTTCAAGGTCATGGAACATTTCTGTTCGATAACGGTTCGCGCCGGTGCCTCGATCGTAAGCATCAAATCGTCTGCGTGTGCCACAAAACTTACACCCTCTGGTCTCGGCAATTTGAGGATATCGTCCAGGAGTTTCTATAGTGCCAATATCGAACCCTGGTGACATCCCATTGAGGAAACCTTCCAACATAACGGTTACAGAAATACCTTACAAGAGTCTGATAGATGTTCGGAGAAATGCCGGTAGCTTTTGCTTTTAACAGCTGTTTTTTTTTAATTGGCCACCATGCATTATCGAAGGCTCAGAAGATGTCAAAAAGGAGCTGGACGTACTTACACGTGGAAATTATCTACTATCTCGAACACTGATTTTAATGCGCTTATAGTTGAGCGCCTTCTAAAGAATCCATGCTGATGTTCAGAAATACCACGATGCAAACAGGGAGCGCAAATAATAATGACTAAATTGACTTTACGGCGCAGACGGTCCAGAGGCGGACTCCACCATTCGTAGTCCCTGGATTCCCCATCCTTGCGATATCCGAGGTATCTTTTGCGTAAGGATTTCACTAAACTGCTTGGCAAATTCATTTGCTGATTTCCTGGAGTCTAGTTTACCCATTCGAAAACATAGCGTCGATCGAAAGTCTCTCGCGAAAGGCTAGTCTAAAATATGGTTCTTCTGTAGACATCGATCTTGATACGCTGCTACACACCTGATTTTTAATCAATGTTCACCTGTAATTAGCTGATGGTCGCTTAAGCTAACACCTTCGTGTACGCGCTATTCTGATATCGGTACTCCTCTTGTCGTGAGTGTCAATTTTGGAATAACTTTTTGGTCCTTGTGGTTGCTGTTGGGAATGAATATACCTCTGCTCAATACGAAGCCCTTCATTTGGGTCTTCCTATATTCTGTGTCTCGCCCTCGCCACGAGTATTGACGCCGTTCACAAAACCAGAGTGGTGAATGCGCATTGCTGTCTACGCCATTTAGTATAGGCTTTCCAGTTAGGTGATCCAGAACATAACGTGGGTGTTCGAGATGTCGCGCTATATTATGTATATGCAGGAATCTTATCCAAGATATATAAACGCAATCTTATCATTATTGACCCAAAATTCAAGCTCTCGGAGTATCTCACTGAATCAGTCTTGTTATGCCCGAAGTTGCATACTGTTCTTGAGCGGGAACGAAATCTAAGTTCATTTCACTGGCAATAACAAGCAGCTCAGATGTGGCAGCCTCTGATCCCTGAAGATTGAGCTGTCCTATCGTAATAATATTTCACTTCTTATCCATATTGAATCATGTTGACTGCCTGTTGTCGCAGAGTTAGTTATACGAGTGCTTGCCTCTTTGCACTTAAAGCGCTAGCAGGTAGCGCAGCACTGATTTTGTGACCGACATTCGACTCTACGATGTCCCATGTCTCCGCATTTACCGCATACCATTTCGGTTGCCCCACAGTGTTTCTCTGGGTGTCCATATTGTTGGCATTTGTTGCAGCAAGTGATACGTAGGTAGTCACATGTATCAGCTTCGTCCCAGCCAATATAGACACGACCAAGGCCTACCAATTTATAACGAAGAGTTGATGAACACTCCAGCACGACTGTGGTACGCCCAAAGTTACGTCCGCCCTTCTTGTAGGCAACATTGCAGTTTGACCGAAGTTTCTCTCGAGTCCATTCAGGATCTTCCGAAAGATTCGTGGCCTGTAGGTCTTCAAGAAGGCCACCTTCTGTCGGGTCCGTTCTTAGATTGCAGATGACGACCAAAGGACTATGAGCCTTGGCCTCCAAAGCCTTCAGAGTCGGCGGGGCAGCCGCTTTAAGTTTCTCGACGGCTACAGGTGGAGCGGCTCTGACAGCAATGCCAGAATTGCTAATTCGGCGTATGCTCTGAACTGGAATGCCCATGCTACATATAGTAAACTATTAACGTAAGACCAATCCTCATATATGTACTAGGTATTTAAAAAATGGTGAGTGTAAAACGCTTACCTGTGCTAGTGCTAGGCACCGCCAAGTTCTCGTCCAAGTGGTTGAAATTATCCCCACCGCTGGCCAGAGACATCGTGGTACCTGGAACATGAACATTCCCAATTTTAACACTCGCAGCGTTACTTGACATGATGACAATAATGGCGTCGAATATACCAGGCTGATTGATAACTGACCCAACGAAACGATGAAAAGGAAGAACTTAAAAAAGATAGGAAAACAAAATTGATTACATTGTATTCTATCATATTTTCAAAACTAGAACGCCAAATTTGAAATTATTCGAACTGATAGAATTTGTATGAGGTGACATAGGACTTTCTCTGCCGTAAATTTTCTCGATCAATAGCAAGAAACTAAATACGTGCGGTGATAAAGTTTTAGGTTTCAAAGGGAAAACAGCAACCCAGATTAAAGGCAAGCTAAACAGTGTTTTAGGTAATACTGCTCCTGCATCGTGTACAATTTACACCTGAGCCACAGATTGTAAACGTGGGAGACAGAGCTGCGAAGACGCCAACAGGTCTAGCCGTCCAAATGAAGTCACGAATCCAGACATGATCAAAAAGATTCAAAAATCGTTTAGAATTATCGGCGTTTAAAGTTGCTGCAGATAGCAGAGATGGTAAGCATTTCCTCTAACGCGTTTTTAATATCCCACACCAACATTTGCGAATGAAAAAGCTTTGCGTGCGATGGGTGCCACGTTTGCTCACTGTTAACCAAAAGAAACGCCGAGTGGAAGATTCGTCGGAGTGTTTGGCGCTGTTTAAGCGTGATACTAACGAGTTTTTGCGGATTTATGTGACTGATATCATTAACCTTCCAAAACAAAAGAACAATCTAAGCAGTGGACTGAGAGCAGCAAGCCTACGCCGAAGAAAGCAAACACGGTTCAGTTAGCCGGCAAATTGATATTGCTCGAGGGATTATTTGCAAGGAGGAAAAACAATAAGAGTATTATGCAAGCTTGCTACAAAAACTTAGTGAAGAAATCGGAAAGAAACGGACTCATTTAGCCAAAAAAAAAGTTCTATTCCACCACGACAACGCACCTGTGCACTCGACCAGGGTTGCAGTTGCCTAACTCCATGAATTGCGGTTCGAATTGTTACCGCATCCCCCCCTATTCCCCGGATCTGGTCCCCGTGCGACTTCCACTTATTCCCGAATCTCAAGAAATGGTTAGGTGGCCGAAGATTTCCATCAAATGATGAAGTCATTGTCGCCGTGTTTTGAGAGGTTTGAGAAAGCATTGTATCAAACTGGTGCAACGGCATTGGAGAAGCGCTGCACTTAATGTAGAAGGAAACTACGTTGAAAAATAAAAAGGTTTTAAATAGATTATTAAAAAAAATTATTTGTCGTTTCGGATACAATTCAATCACCACTCGTAGTGGTATAAAAGACCATGCCCGGGTAGCTATTTTTTAATCGCACGTAGCACGTAAAATGCTTGCCTAATTTCTTATGTACTTGTATCGATCACTATCACTATCTAAAAACAAGATCGAGGATCAAGGATAACCGTCAGGCGTCATATTAAAGAACGTCACGCAATGACAATCCGGCTAAACGTTACACAAAATAATGCAGCCGTTTTTGAAAATGCCGTATTGTAATACGGCGATTTGTACAATACAACTACGACATATACATTAAGAAAAGGTACTGAAAATATTTTTTGTTATTATTTAACTGTTATAGTATTGCAGCCGAAAAACAAGGAAAGAAATTCCGCTCGCATACCGCCTCTAAAATGAAATCGCTTATCCTGCAGTCTGTGAGTGAGGATAGACTGAAAGAGGCCAATGCTTCCGAGCCATTAACCGTGCGGATGTTAATAGACATCGGTAGCCACCAAATGGTGCCGATTGCTCGTTTGTCTTCCGAAACGGAACTTTATTATTAACGAATTAAGAATAAGAAGGAAGAAATAGTGCAAAACCGACCCAGAGCATAATATAACGTACTTACCATGACTCCTTAGGTTCATCATTTTACTGTAACCAGTAGCTTTGGGTTTCCTCTTCGTCGCCCGCGTCACATTGATGCGCCTACGAAGCGGCCGAGCCGCCTGTCAATAATGTTCGTGTTAGTATCGTGTCTTGTAGACAATATGTTATATATTTATAATTATATAACCCTGTTCTTCCTGCTAAAGCTAAGACCAGGAATGCGTATTATGTCATTTAGAAGTATCTACTGATCAACTTAAAAATAACACAAAAATATTAGGGTCGAGCGAAAATTAACCCCAAAAAAATTACTTGTAAGCGTTTGGTGGACTAGTGCCGGTATTGTTCGTTACAGTTTTCTCAAATCTGTCCAGACTAATCCGGGTGATGTTTATTGTCTGCAATTGTAAAGCATAATGGAAAAGCCAGCGGCTAAACAACCTAAGCGGGTCAATCGCTCCACGCCACTGCTGCTTCACGACAATGCTGGATCGTACACTGCGCAACAGACGGTTACCAAATTAGAAGAGCTTCAATTGGAAAAGTCTATGACATCCTTAGTAGTCGTAGTCCCCGGACATTGCTCCAACAGATTACCTTTTTTTTCGATATTTGGATAACTTCTTGCAAGGGAAAAAATCAACTCCGATGGGGCAGCCCTTCAAAGATTTTATTGATTCCCGTCCGTCTGGTTTTTCTTAATAAAGGGAACGATAAACTACCTATGAGATGGCAAAAGTGCATAGAAAACAATGGTTCATACTTAGATTAAATATATGGTATTAAAAATTATTCGACTTTTGTTCCTCCCATAAAAAACGCCAATTTCATATTTAAGCACCTAATATTAAATATGTTTTGACGACCCTTTTTTTTCGGACGTGAACTTATGCTGTGGAAGCGAAGAGAAGCCCAATTCAGCTTCATCGGATTGCTATGAGTGCTCGTCTGAAGATGAGCCAAGGTTTAAGTTCGTAAGAGCCTCTCTCCCGCACAATAGATAGAAGCATCCCGATCTGAGTGTTTGCAACAACAAATTTAACTATTATTATCATGGCCAGAGGGAACGAGAGGACGCCCCTCCACCCTCGGACGGGTGAAAGAACTCGCGCGAGTTAGTCTCGGAATACACAATCGGTACAGCGGTATTGTTTAAGCTGGGCATATCGCGAACCGTATTAGAATTAGTCACTACTCTGAAGGTGTCGTTCGGACTGTTCGTCGTCGAACGTGTGTGCTATTGTCTGGCTTGACGAGCATCTGAGTTGTAGTGTATGTTGCGCATCTGTCTCCGGGGACGGCTGTGTGTCCCTACACCGGGTGTGCGGTGTCGTGTATGACATCGTGTTTGCTGATAGTGTGGCAGCATTCGTGATGTGGTCGTATTCGTCCGACAGAACGTGTTTGTTGCAAAACTTGCAGAACATAAGCTTGTTGCCAAGAGATTTTTAGCATTTATTAGGTAATAGAGCTTATGTAAGCTTTATTACTGACTTTGGTTATGTGCCCCTTAAAGGAGAGCATGATCAAGAGTGATTCCGAGATAGCTTGTCGCTGATAGATCCGGGGCATCTCAACAAATGCAGCTGATGGCATCCCAGGCGGTTTTGGTCAGTAGTTGGCCCTTTTAAGGGCCAGAATTTGGCACAACCAGCCAGACTGAACCCAGGTCTGTTGGAAGCTCATAAAAGTTTCCCCGCATAAACAAAATAAAAGGACTAGGCTAACGTGGCGTGATAAATCCACAGATATTATTATTATTAAATAATTATAATTCTAATGTTATAAAGGCTAAAGTTTGTAAGTATGGATGGAAGTTTGCTAATCACATGAAAACTATTGAATAGATTTTCATTAAACTTTACAATAACATAAATTATACAACAGAATGGTGGTCTTGTCCACGTGGACCAAGCCGCGAGGAATAGCCCAGTATTTTTATAATTCGTAAATTAAAATTTCACTCACGCCTAATAGGTTTTATGGACCAAGCATCGCATTAGAAAAATTCTTGACAGACCAGATTATAGTTAGAGGTCATGAAGCCGATATACCAATTTTATTTTTTTAGACTTGTCTTGACATTTTAGGACTCATCCTTTAGTATATTCAAGTAAATATATAAAAGATACGCAGGTGAGAAAGTATATTTTAATATTGTTACAAACTATAAATAAATGAAGTTCATTTATTTATAGTTTGTAACAATATTATATTATTTATATTTTTTGAGGAAGAAAATCACATCGAACGTGAGAATTGTCACGTATCATAATCATAATATATCGAAAATGGTACTCACTCGCGCGCTGCGGAACAACGAATGCGGCTCGTCGGAGTCGGTACGCTCACTAGAAGGGGCGGATATACGAGCACGCGCGGGCTGCGGCGCGAGAGGCGTGGCGCGAGGAGCAGCGGATCTGCGCGGTCCGCGGCGCGCGCCCTTAGCGCTCGTGCTCGTACTTTTACTTGCATTTGTGTTTACGCACACTCTTGATGGCTTGTTTCGCCTATAATAGTATTGTAAATAAACATTCAAATATATTGTAGAAACGATTATTTTATTTTGTATCTCACCCACCCCTCCAGATGCTACCCTAACATTAGTTAAAGCACGTATCAGGCGCAACTTTTTGGGATAGTCAGTAGCTATATTAAATTGATAATTTTTGTATTCACAGGACATTTTGATTTTCCACATAAAATTTAACGTTATGTCGAAAATTCAAATATGTGAATGTGCAGTTCAAAGTAATTGAATATGTAATATTTACTACTATGTATTATTCACAGAAATCAAATAACTTTAATAACTAATAATAATTTTTTTACGATTTGCTGTTGAGAGCACGGTATTCGGTACTGTTAATTTTACGTGACAAGTAACATACCTTAATGAACTGCCCCTCTTTGGAGAGCGAGTATTTTTTGGATACCGAGACGCAACGAGACGTGCCAACCGGTTAGGGCAGCGCTGGCTTCGATTTACATTATGAGCCACTGAAATTAATATTTCATATCAAAATGTACGCTTAAAATCGTGCTGAGAGTACTCTATGTAGACAAGAACTATAATGGGGTAATCTCCGAAGTACATGACTACAGCCCAAATCGTTAGGTATATATTATTTACAAATAATTATTATAAACCCACCGAAAAGACACAAATTAGTAAATTTGTAATTAACGGCTTTGCGTCTTTATACATATTACAGGCAAGCGGGTATCTGAGTCTACCGCACAGACAGGTATTCTCTGCAGTAGACTATATACTGATATACCTACACAAGGAAACCTTTATGTTTCATACACACTACATTCTATGATAGTACACACATAGGAAGCCTTGCGGTTTGCAGTGGCATGTGTGGCTGACCTTAGTCGCTCACCTTGAGCGGCAGCGGCAGGTAGTCTGCGAGCGTGTCGCCGTCGGTCTGCAGGAGCCGTTCCTCAACCGCTCTCGTCGGCGAGGCACAGGTGCTACATAGAGTCACACGCACCTCGCTTGGGCACCAGCGGCAGGAAGTCTGCGAGCGCGTCGCTGTCGCTGTCGGACTGCGGCGAGCTGGAGCCGTCCAGCGAGTTGCTCTCCTCGGCGAGACACTCGAGCTCCCGTTGCACCAGCGAGTCGAAGAACGCCATCATGCGCGGGTCCTCGCTTGTCGACTGCTCCGCGAAGTTGTGCGACAGATTCTGACATAAACAAAAAGTGGCTATATACAGGTTGTCCTTTAAACCAGTGTTTCGTAAATACGTGCCCCAAGACACTAATCTCTATAAAATTGGATAGCTGACACTGCAATTGGGCCTTTGACGCCAATCTGGTGTGTCCGTCTTGCTGGCCTCAAGTATAGCCCTGAGTGCATGCGCTAGCACTGTTCTCGCACCACCACTAATATTCGGTCGGTTTATAATCACGATGACGCTAGGCATTAAGTGTGAGGGATGCGCTATAACGCGATAATATCGGTATACCTATTGCTACCTCAATAATTGAAATAATACCCCAGAGGTATCCACACTCCCCACTATGATTTAAGCGTAGTCGTGGCGGTGGGGCTCAGTAGCCTGGGGTGAAGCTAGACACATTGGGCGAAGCCAATTGAACCGAGGGGGCTGTTTTATTACCCTAATTATAAGAAAAAGGGACAAAAGAGAAATAGGAGAAGGCGCTTTAGGGGGCAACGGGCGAGCATGGGAACCTCAACCCATCGACTTGAAGCAAAGTTGGTGGGGCTGTCCTGTGGAGCGGCACAATCCTTCTGTGGAAGAAGCGTCGGTCCCTAAGGGGATCGACTAGCCGTCAAAGTACCCTGATGAATTGTAGTTCCGCACTTAAAAGTCCTTCCACGATGCAGGAGGGAAATATTTTTTCCAAATTTTCTATGGCCCAGGTTAACATTAGCAGACAAAGTTACGTTTAAAACTCGCGTGAGTTTTGCTCTGCCGGGCCTTACCCACCACTCATTGCACTGCTCTGTTACCAAGAGGGCTCACCGATTATATAGATCATAGTAACCTGCGGGATGCCCGTATTTACTCCGGCTAAAACTGTCTTACGACTCCGACAAATTTTATTAGAAAACTAGCAGCGCCCCGCTGTTATACCCGCGTAACTGCGGTCATGTTGTTCGTAGCGTCACAGTATACAGTCTATAATTTATTATTATTAATATATATACACACTACAAGTCGGATTTGTGTGGTGATGCACAAATCCGACTTGTAGTTCCAGAGATTAGCGCGTCCAAGAAACAAACCATAACATTCTTAATTTTTATTATAATTAATATAAAATATAGATAATTGTAATAGCAACGCAAGTGAAACTCACGTGGTTGCCGTGGTGTACGAACTCCACGTAGTCCTCGTGCGTGTACATGCCGCGAGGGTTGTCCGACGACATCGCTCCTCCCAGTAGCGCGCCCTTCATCTCAGGGTACTCCATAGCCGACCAAATCTGTCATACGATTTTTCACTGTTCACTTTAAGGTGTAAAGTGTTCACTTTAAGGTGTAAAGTGTTCACTTTAATATTGGTTAACATTTCAACTGTCTCGTGGTCGGGCTACTGGTGTTGAAAAAAAAATACGAGAACCCGGACCAAAACAATAAGGATTTTTTAATTTCATATAGCAGTGTGAAGTCTGAAAGTTGGTTTAACTTCACTCCTAACAAGAACTGACACAACCACACTAATGCAAACAATAATTACCTCTAAAGGCAACCTGTGAAACTGAAACTTGTAATTTATTTGACACCGTAGGTGAATCAAGAATGATTAGAAGCACTAAAAACGGCAAGGGCAAAAACGTAACCATCTTTATAGTGAGCTTGCTTACTATAAAGATGAACTAGGATCTCTTAAAATGGATATATTGTACTCCTGTAACCTACTCGTCAGAACTAAGAAAAGAAAAAAGATACACTGTATTACAATAAAACTACTTTTACGGATTTTATCGCGGTTTATTTCATTATTATCTAGCCGACGTTTCCATGATCACGTGACCATGGTTGCTGTAAAGCTTCAGAATTAAATAAATCGCGATGAAATCCGTAAAAGTAGTTTTATTGTAATGACTAACATTCGCGTAAACTTAGGACATCAATAAGATACACATTGGTTGTTAGGACTAACGGATTAACGACATTTACTTTCATTTTTTTTTTGTTTTTACTTGTAAAAAACTAAATTAACAGTTTCATACTTGTAAAAACTAAATTAACAGTTTGATACTTGTAGAACCTAAATTAACAATTCAAGAACGCAGGTTTAACATTGAACCTGCGTTCTTTATATTGAACATATCAAGAACTTCTTACTTTTACATTTATTTACGTTATCGCCCCAAATACAAAAGACAACTACCGGACAACCCCGGTTATATGAAAAGACAACAGCACTCTTAATAATTCGAATCGTTCGGTAATTAATTTAAGTATCACAGAAAATAGTCAAAATATTGTATGTGTCATTCAATTTCAAGTTTAAAATTATACAGTTGTTTGTGCAGCTCACCTTGATTATTTTCTCGACGCCCGACGACGCTATGGCGCAGTAGTTGGGGTTGTAGCGCACTTGGTTCACTATAGATCGGTGACCGTATAGCACCACTTGCGGCGGATGCGCATTGATATCTAAAAGGTAATCATACAAAGAAAAAAAAAATAGATATTTTTTAGCAACCGAGTAGAAAATGTGTCTCTATTTTTTATAGTATAGGCGGGCAAACGAGTAATTCGAGTATTTTAATACTTCCGGTGGCCATGAACAGCCGTATAATTACAGTGTCAACGCGTTGCCTTTCTTTCCTCCCACCACCCCCATACTCCTACTCTCACTGGCTAACCCTGAACGGACGAAACGCGACAGCATGTCTGTCACTTTACTGTTACCGTTCTGTAGAATCTGAGCGAGGTAACTTTCCTTGTGCCGAACCAATTCGGCTGCAATGCAATCTCTTAATCAAATTACTTGATTGGTTGTGGGCCGCCTGACAGTGCTGACGTCACTGCAATTCTTAACGCGAACAGATTAGTCGACGGTGTATACCTTCGGTTTCGGCGTCGCTGGGTATCTTCCACATATACAGGTTGAAGTCATCAGAGCCGGACAGCACGAACTGGCTTCTCTTGCCGGCGAAGCAGCAGCTCTTCATGGTGCACGAGTTGTAGTAGTCGGGGTGGTAGAACTCGGCCACGGGCTCCGGCGAGTGCACGTCGTACAGCACCGGCGTCTGGCGGCGCCGCAGCGCGAGGATGTGCGTGCCGGACTCATTGAAGCACACGCTCATGCTGTTCTGGCTCAGGCCGTTGTTGCTCGCGTACTGCTGCACGGCACTGTGGGGGAAATATTAATGCTAAAACACTGATCTCTAAATAAATAGATAGTATATGATAACATATGGACGCACTTTACAAATATGGAGAGTCGTTGTCACGCACGTGCCATGCCTGTTTGCTCGCTGTCGGACTGTTAGCAATGTTTGACATTGGACGAGCATAGGTTTGCCGTCAATGGTGAATTACAGTAGGTATCCGTTTCTAGTTAAATAGTATTCAGATATCAGTGTGAAACATTAATAATAACGTTGTTAGATAACTCTTTCTGATACATCTCAATGGCCTAGTGTAGAGCTTGTTGAGACTTAAGCCACACGTCAACAGTACTCACTGTTTAGGTGCGCGCAGGTCCCACAGGGCAACTCCGTCCCGTGCGTTGGCGGACACGACCAAACCCAACTGCTGCGGGTGGAACATCACGCCGTGGAACGCTTTACGGCTGCGAGATATCACCAACGACTCTAGCAAACGTTATAAAACAAGTTACATGTGGCTTGTATGCAAGGCTATATTGTAAATGCGGAAGTTTGTATGTATGTCTGTTAATCTTTTACGTAAAAACGACTTCATAGATTTTAATTGGCACAGACATAGCTTACAATCTGTATACACATGTAAATATTTTTGTCCCTTAATTGTCAAATAAATTTCATTTGGATGTATTTAACGCGTGGCACAGCTGCTAGTATTTGTGTGTAGTTATCACTAAATATATGTACTCTATAAATGCCACGTTGAAGCTATTTAGTAATGAATGGTTAAAAAAACTTAAACATCCAAAGCATGTTGTTTTTTTCTTTTATAGTCTAGCCCCTGGCGGTCGTGCAGGTCAATTTGGCTGTAATGCAGTGTGGCGCTGTTTCTTAATAGAACAGTGTGTATTACCTATTAACGCCACCAGGACTAACAATTTAGTCTTACCGTAAAAAATATTTCAACACAACTAACCGTGAACAGATCGTCTAGTATCAAAGAGCAACAAGCGACCATCGTTCCCAGCGGTCGCCACCACTTGCTCGTTGTACGGGTCGATGGCTAGGCTGCATACAGCTTTTTGATGTTCCAATATCTCCACAGGCCTCATACATTTAAGATCATGCACTATTACCTGTGAAATAACGAATTAATTATTAACAATCTATTCCTCTAATTCACTTACAATAACTAATGATAAAACTTTAATACTATGTAGACTGCGCAAGTCTACTAAAGATAGTAACAGTAAAATAAATATAGTGTTATGTTTGTTGTAAATAGTGTAAAAAGAATATTTTAATGAGGAACAACACATCTCATAAATTACATTCACACACCAAATAATTTGACATCATCTTTCTTTCATCATCTTAAGATTTTAGGACATAAAGAGTGAAGAACAGTGTCATAATTAAGATATTTTCTAATTTAAACTTTTCTAATGGCTGTCTAACAACAACATTGGAAAATTCATGATTTTGTACAATCATTATTGCATACTGTTATGTACTTATTTTGATTGACATTTATTAATATTGTACTTATGGAGGGTACTTAAATAAAAATAGAGTTTTAGGCTGAATATTTCGAACTGGTTGTATCATTTTATTGGCGACGAGGAAAATTAGGTTTTTCAGCGAAATATCGACAAATATTGCCAACATGGTGTTTCCGGGACATTTTAACCCAAAGACAGACAAGTGGTGTGATAACAAAGAACAGCTGCAGTGCAGGTTAGACGGCGCGGGCGTAAGCGTTAGTGACCAGGATAAGAGAGGACGTTCTTTGTTTTTATCACAATGCGGCAAAGACACTTACGCGATAATTTCATCGTTGTTAACACCTGCGTCAACTAGGGTTAAAATACAGTGAAATTATCCAAGTGCTGGATAGACTTTTCGATCCGGAGGTAAAAGAAATGTTGGAAAGCGATAAATTTCATAAACATCGACAATTACCGAATAGCATACAGAAATTTGTGGCTGTAATCAGTTTGATGGGCGCTAAGTGTAATTTTACGGATTTAGAACGCTAGCTGCGCGATCGTCTATCGTCTAGTACTGGGCATTCGAGACGAACGCTTACCTCGGGATTTGTTGAAGACCGAAGATCTTACATATGAGGTAACAGTATAAACCACTCTCAGCTAAAGTTTCCTGACCTGTATGCCAGTGCTATGGATGTGAAGCAAGCTCCGTCTATCGTAACAAAACCTATGGACATCGGTAGAATTTAATCGAACGAGTGTCAGCGCTGTTGACGGTTACATCAGCCGGGCAAGCGCTGTGAATTTGTTAAAGCGAGGTGCTATTACTGTAAGCGCTTTGGCCACATCGCAGCGGCATAAGAAGACCGGCCTTACACCTGACGAGTGAAGAACACCGTCACTACTGAGGAAATGATAGGTGGCTACACTTTCAGACACTTCTCAGACACTTGTCGTCCTCCAATAGTCACAAGTGTTGATATTGATGGCGCCAAACTTTCTATGGAAGTGGACTCTGGAGCGTCGAGGACTATCATATCAGAGGCAAAACATATCATAAATTGTGGTTGTCGCCTCCACAACTCCGCAAATTTAAAGCTGGACACAAAATGAACTAAATGTGTGGCGAATGTTCGTGCTGTTCTTGGCGGTAAAGAAGCGCAATGCGAGCTCGCATTAGTCGCCAGACATGGACCAAGCCTGTTGGGAAGGAATTGGTCTCAACCCTTATGAGTGGAGGTAGCACGCCTGTGTTGGACCGATGAAAAGATTTCATGTTATAAAGAAGAATTCCCCGAGTTGTTTAAAGAAGGTTTAGGCTTATAAAACGGACCGGAGGAGTCGTTACAGTACGACCTAATGCAACTCCCCGTTTTTCGCAGGTGCGTCCTATTTCCTTTGAAGAAACAAGTGGAATAAGAACTACGCCGATTAGTGGATCAAGTAGTTTTATCACCCATTAGATATTCGGAGTGGGCTACAACCTAAAGAATTGTTAAAAAAGATATTGGATCTTTGCGTGTGTGTAGCGATTATCGGTCTAAGGTAAACGCAGCAATTGATGTAAATACTTTTCCATTACCACCGTCCACAGAAGTGGTGGACGTATCTTTACAAAACCTGATCTTAAAAACGCATACACGCAATTGAAGGTGGACAAAGAGGCTGCGATGCTGTTATCACTTAATACATCGATCGGGCTCGGTGAATAGGTTGGCTTTCGGTGTGAGTGCATCCCTGGTATATTTCAGCAATTAATATAGACAGCTCTCTCAGGTATGGCAGGAGTAGTGTCTCTCAGACGGTATAATGGTTGCTGGTAGAACGTAGGAGGAGCACAACCATCGGTTACGGGAGGTACTACTAAAATTACAAGGAATGGGCTTAAGGCTAAATACAGGGAAGTGCGTTTTTGCGGCTGACAGCATTACACTCTTGGGTCATATGATTGATGCAGATGGATTACATCCTTCCCCAGCGAAAGTTAAAGAAATACTGGAGAAGGCAGCACCGTCAAACAAAGAGGCCCCGCGAGCGTTTTTAGGCCTAAACAATTTTTATGAGAAATTTGTACCTAACAAGGTCACTATCTTGGAGCCGTTGTACCGTTTACTAGACTTAAAGTGATCGTGGAGCTCGGGAAAACAGGGACAGGCCGCGTTTGAAGCGGCTAAGAAGTGACTGGCGTCCGGTCACACGTTACCCGGCTATTACCTAGACGAGGAGCTACTTCTCATTTGTGCTTCGTCCGAGTAAGGTGTAAGAGCGTCTATTGCTCACGTTATGGAAGACGGCCATGAGGGACCTATCAAGATGGCTTCGCGTACAATACAGACGCACAAAAGACCAATTGACAAAGAAGCTTTAGCCAATATGTTCGGATTGACATGTTTCATGAATTTTTCGCGGGTCGCAGATTTCGTATTGTATATAAGTCTCTGGTGGGATTGTTCAATAGGGAGAAATCTATACCGGACCAGATAGCTCCACGAATGTTGCGTTGGTCATTGAAACGGGGATGCAATAATTATGAGATACAATACAGACCATAAAGTTGATTGGTTACGCCGATACCCTCAGCAGATGGACTATCCCTGAGACTGCTACAGTCACAGATGAAACAATTAACGATGTGATGCTGTTAGAGAAACAGCCAAGCGGTTGGAATCTCGATGTCCAGAAAATTGCTGCTGAAACTAAAAGAGAACCAGTATTACAGAAAATTTTGTTTCACGTCTTACATGGATGGCCGTGGCACAATAGCGATTAGAATCCGTTTTGGATACGGAGGAAGGCTCTTTCACATAATAAAGATTGTTTATTGTGGTGCAACAGATTCGTTATACCTGCGTCTGCGTCAAGAACAGTCACTTAAGCTTTAACATTCCCCACATGCGGGTATTGTCCAGACGAAAGCATATGTTAGAGGCTATGAATGGTGGGGATTGACAAACAGATTGAGAGGAAGGAGGTTGAGAAATAATCCGTCAACCGACCCGTGAAATACGTGGATCGTCCGAATAAACCTTGGATCAGGATCCACATTGATTTTGCAGGACCATTTCGCGATAAAACTATGCTGAGAAAAATTTTTGCCGCCCAGGGACCGCCAGATATTTTGTTATCGGACAATGGCAAAGCTTTCTGCTCTGAAGACGAATGGTCTAATAGAACGTGCGATACAAACGTTTAAGAATAAACTGAAGAAGTAGCCTGGTACCGGTGTGCCATGGAGTGTGAAGCTGAGTAAGACAGTATATTATCTTCGCACATTGCCTAACAGTTCCCCATCATGGATCAAGTCTTGTCGTGGCGGTGGGGCTTAGTAGCCTGGATTGAACCCAGGTGAAGCCAATTGAACCAAAGGGGGATCTTTGCACCCCTCATATAAAAAGAGGGGACCAAAGAGCAACAACTTTTGCGCACGGGGCAAGGGGCGAGGATGGGAACCTCATCCCATTGCACTGTCCCAAAGTCGGTGGGGTTGTCCTGTAGTGCGGAGCAACCTCATCTGGGGAGGTGGAGCTGGCCCCTTAGGGGGCTGACTAGCCGTCGAGGTGCCCTAATGATTTGTTGTTCCGGGGCACCTCACCAAGGGCTGCACTGATGGCACTCGAGGTTATTTTTGTGGGTATTCGGCACTATCGCGTGCCGCGAGTCACACACACCACTGGCCCCACCCAGGGCACCTATATGCGTTTCCCCGCGTCAACAAAAAAAAAGTGCCTAACAGTCCAACAAATAAAACGCCTGCGGGACTTTTGAATAGGCGGCGGTACAGGACAGTGTCCGGCGTCCATTCTGACTATGTATCGTTGAGACCTAAGCCACAATTAGAAGCAGCGGCACAAGGACCACCTGTTAGAAAGTTTACAACATCGCAACCTGAACTTGTACGTATGTACGGGCCAGGTAAAAATTGGCAGAGAGCTACAATTAAGATAGTTGAAGGACCCAGCTCATATAGGGTGAGAACGGAAGATTGAGAGCTACAACGACGACACGCAGATCAGATCTTAGCGCGCATAGTGGCCCCACAGCCGTGAATCCCGAGCCTGAGCCTAAGCCTGCTTATCGTACGGCAAATGAAAACAGATGTAGTCCAACTTCACCGGATATACCCATTGAAATGCCAGAAATTGGCATTCCTAATGTAGCTGATTTGTAATTTCGTTTATTTATTCTTTTGTGTATGAGGGAAAGATATGTTATGTATTTGTTTTGATTGACATTTATTAACATTGTACTTATGGAGTGTACTTAAATAATAAGAGGATTTGCTTCACACTTTGAACCCATTGTATCCTTTTACTTACCATATTATCATTACCACCAGAATATATCTTCTGATTGTTAGCAGTAATACCTAGACAAAATATGTTTGATTTATGTCCACATTTCATGGCTTCTGGCCTGCCATGGTCAAAAATTGCTTGACCAAATTTCCACACCATAACTCGTTTATCATCACCGCCTAGAAAAATTAACAATGTCATGTAGTATTCAAAACGAGGATAAAATTCATTTGGAGAAGAAGAAAATACATGGAGGATGACAAATATTTATTGTAGGTAGGAAGGAGCACATGAAGCTCACTTTTGTTACGAGAAAGAATGGCACCTGCCCCTAGCAAGGTGTTGATGGTCTTGAGCAGCCCCCAGCTTATAAAAATTAATATCTGATAAATTAAGGAGGTGGAGTGAAATCTTTTGATAATCAATTCGATAATTTATTTGTATGACACTTGGCAGACACCATATTATTATTCTATTGAAAAATACAACATATTCATGACTTATTTTAATAATGATTGTTAAGATTTCAAGATACTAAAGAAGTAAGGTGGTAGGAGTAGTTTTGTTTTATAAGGAAGTCCCTAGTGCCGAACTTTGTCAAAGGCTTGTTGTACATCTAACAATACTAAGCAGTAGTATTCTTTTCAAAAGTAGTTCTAACAAACAATGTAGTTGCTCTATCATAGTGCTCATTGCGAATCTGAATTAGTTGTTTGTTGGGTTGAGATTTCGCAAAGTGCCAAGTCTAGTAAACACTTTTCAGAAAGCTTGGATATTACTGGTAGAAGCTAATTGGTCGGTATAATGTTACTTCAAAAGCCAATGGATCTTTGTTAGCAGTGAGACCTTCTAGATGTCCTGTCCACATAATGACATTGAAGAATAACCAATTTTGAGAGAAGATAAGTTGAAGGCCTTGGCTAACTACAAAGACAATGGCCGATTCATCTATACTGGATCCATTACTGCCCATGTAAAGACATCAAGAACCTTATTACACTAGCAATATGTGGCTGGATTTCAGGCGCACCGGTGCGATGGTCCGACAGGTTCACTATGCATAGTGCCACTTTGTACTGAAGTACAACTACAAATCTTATTCTACATTTCCGCATTCAGAAATAGAATCTTTTATTAGCATTATTTGAAAATAATTATGAACTTTTATTTATTGAAATAGTTTTAGTTCAATCATTTGCATTTGCATTTACCTTTTTGTATTATTTTCAAGTATAATTTCTATATGATAGTAAAAAAAAAATTGTATATATTCAATATGATTGCATTTGAAATGTCAGTCATATTATTAAAGGAATACATAATTCTTTTTTTTTTATTATAATTATATGACTAGAGACAAACTGGTGTACAAACTTGCAAAGATAACAGCTAATTTGACTGTTTCTTTTATTTGGGACCTATTGAACTTGTACAGTTCGATGGCTAAGCTGCAAAGATAAGTTGAACTGCAAATAGGTATTTATATGATACTGAAGGATTCAAAAGGCTTAGTATAAACATAGCCTAATTGTTATGGCTAACCAATATAAATAAAAAGCAAACCTGAGTATAAGCCAGGTCTGGTACCAACACACAGCCAAAACTACTGTACCTAGAAACTTGAAATTTGGTAACAGGGTTATGATCATGTGTAAGTGAGCACTAAGCAAGCATTTTTTAAATTATTTTTTCAAAGGGGGTGATGTTTATATGAAATTTAACTATGTGACACCCTGGCGCACTGCTAGTGTAACATATCTTTCCAATATAACCTCAGCTATTGGAAAAAGAATATGATTACAATTTATACACAAGAAAAACTACTTGTAACAGAGTCCCAAAAAAAATTGATTTATAATCAGAAATATCTCTAACCTAACATAACTACTATATTAGCTGGAATTCATATTATTGATATTTTTTTAATTGATAAATTTAAAGAAAATCGCACAATAAATTATTAAATATTCAAAATTCCTGTGCGGATAAGTATCTAAATACACAATAATATTTTTATAGAGAAATATTGGAATATTCATTATTCCATAATTTCAATGGTTAACTACATATTTCTTTTTTATATTGTCAGATTTTAATAGAAAACTAATGTTTACCTGAAATAAGTAATTCGCCATCCTTAGAAAACTCTATTGCGTTTACACATCCAAAATGGCAAGTCAAATCCCGACGATATAAGTTTTTAGCAGCATGAAGACGTTTGTCAAATAACTCTGTTTTAGGATCTTTTAAACCATATTCCCTATATGTAATAAATGGTAAGGGGTTGACTAAATTCGCCATCTTTAGAACAAATTCACCATTCCCATTAGAAATAATCAACTACAAACATCCTTCCATTGCGATCAGCTGTACACAGTGGTATTTTATTTTTAAAAACATGTTACGTTCCAATTCTTGCAGTCTTTGTAGCTGGATATTGATAGGAATTAGTATTTATTGTATTAAGAAATATAACTGTATCACCACCTTTTATTTATTTCTAGTTAATCAATATATTAAATATCTGTTATAAAGCAATTGTATTCAATCGACACTCGACAGTCTCGCTTCATAGTCCAAAACGGGCTACACGGACGGATGGACGGATTCACCTTTGACTGAAGCGTTTTAGGCTGGCTTCCCTACACGTATCTGTTGCGAACTGCTGTCACTGTTGTCAATGTCACTCTACAAACAACAAGTAAACTTGAAAGTTGGAAGCACGTGTAGTGTGCATTCTTTGTATACAGTCTGTCTTTAAATTTGATTATTTGTTTTAGATATTTCTATATACTTTGTGTTAACAGTAAAATAGTAATTATCTGCTTGACATGGTGTGATTGGTTCTGATTATAAATTATACACATAATGGCAATATCTAAGGATACAAATAAACAAACTGTAAAAATATCAGGTAGGTTTTTAATTTTTATAACTTTGAAAGTAACTAGGATTTTGCTTGGCTATGCGCTGGCGTAATGCGGTTTGATGTACTTTATAATGTGCTCATAGGTTTTTTATAGTATGAGGGGGCAAGCGAAAAACCCGAGCCTTTGCCCATAGACATTCGCATGATTGTTACGCAGATGCGTTATCCTCCTATTAACCTCCCCCCCCCCCAACCCCAATGGGCCACAAGCTACTCACAAAACGCGACAGTGAAGCTGTCACTATGCCGGTATCAAGTGAGAGAGAGGTACCACCACCCCAGCTGTGCCGACCCAATTCTGTTGCATAGGAGGATGTAATGTCATGCATCATGCATGGCACTACCTCCTACTATTTTTTTTGTTTTCTCCACTGCAAATTAGGTTACTGACTAAGTAAGTAAAATGCTTACTATAATTTTATACAACTTCGTCATAGTTTAAGTGTCCACAGGCTAAGCTGTAAATCAGGTATACTTTTCAATGAGCTGTTGATATGATATTAAATAAAAAAAACTATTATGTTAGTGTCAGAGAGAGAATCTTCGGATGAAGCAGATGATTCAGAGTATGAGGCAGAAGTCTCTGATGCAAATGAAAGCAATACTGAAGCAACCAATACTGATGATGACGAAGCACTACTTAAAAATGAGGGCTGGGCGGATTCCATTAATAAAATTTTAGGCTCTAGTAAACCAAAAAACAAAAAAACTCTTGTATTATCAAGAGCCAAAAAACATGCAGACATTGTAAAGAAAGAAAAGATAGAAACTCCAACATTTGAAGTTATAGGAAAAGATACTGAAAAGTCACTGAAAAGAGAAGTTAAAGAAAAACAAGCGGCTATTACTGAAGAAGTACCTCCATCAAAAAAGAAGGTAGTCTCAATGCATAATTATTTATTACATACTTACATGTTTTTTGTTACATCTAAAATTAATATTGTTTTATTTTTCTAATATATTTTGCTGAGCATATGTTTTTTGTAAATAATGTTTAATTAAGTTATAACATATACTTTGCTATTGCATGCCATGTAAGGATTATTCCTACATGGTATTTGTTGTGAAATGAATATAAATAAAAAATAATTTCATCAGATGTTTTCTTGAATTTTTTATAGTATTGTATTAAATTTCAGAAAAAGGATAAATCTGCTGTTAGAACTAAACCAAATATACTTGAAAAAGATAGAGAAAGATTATTATCAAAAATTGCAACAAAAGGTGTTGTTCAGTTATTCAATGCAGTAAGAAACCAACAAAAATCTTTTTACAAAGAATTAAGTGAAGATATGCCTGAAGCCAAAAAGGAAAAAGTATTAAAAACATTTGATAAAAGAGCTTTTCTAGACACACTCATGGGACAAACAAAATCAGTAGTTGTAGACGAAGCAGCAAAGACTGTAAAAGATGAAGTCAAAGCAGAGGATAAGCCAAGATGGAGTGCATTAAGGTAAGCCTGTTGTTTGGTAGCAGTAAAATCTGAAATGCTTCACTTTACATTATATACACATGTTTTTTTAGTTTTTTTGACATAAAAAATTATTAAAACAGATACATTTTTATGAAATTCTCTATGTATATGAGGTAGATTGGAAAATACATAGTAAACCTCACCTTCGGCTAAAAAATATTACTTTAGGCTGATTTTAGTCTCACGCCGACGGCACGCGCACCGTCAGTGTTGATGGCCGAGATATATGAACTTTTAGGAAGCGTTTTTTGATGACGCGTAGCTATCAGCGCGCATGGTGGCCAGCGCTGATAGCTACGCGTCCGTACGCGTCGCGCGTCGGCCCCGCGTAGCTGTCGGCGCTGACGATCGCACGAGCGCCTCTGCGTCCAGTGAGCGTTTTAGTGTCAAGCGGAGCGGACGTCGTCAGCGCGTACAGTCATGGCGAATCGCGAAGTGGGTACTGGTTATGAAAGAGCGTGACGTACGTAGAATAATTATATTATGTTTAATTACTAATAATGTGTCATTTCTTGTCTTACCTATAATATGAAACATAACAATAATAAATACCTATGTTGTTTTCTTACCTATACTTTGCCATGATTACACATAATTATACAACGAGTAAATATGTTTTTTCTTACCTTAAAGTCACCATTAGTCGTTCAAACGGTGGTTCATTCTATATCTTTGCCAGAAGTTCGTCAAAAGTTCTAGTTGACATTCGAAAGTAATTAAAGAATTTACTTTCGCCAGTCCTCAAAGTGCCATATAACAGGACAAACTCTCCTGCAACCGCTCTCTGCTCAATCAATGAATGAACATGGAGTCTTCGTCGCCGCCGGTTTTTATTTTTTTGGGATACATAGTATAAAGCAGCAATAATTAATACACTCCGCATTTTGTCGTCGTCTGTACGTAAGGTGGTCAGTACGTTACTAAAACGAGCCACGCTGACTCTCAGCGCTGACAAACAACGCGCTGAGCTATGAGCGCTGACGGTGAGCGTGAGACTAAAATCAGCCATAGACATCAGTACGAGTCAATACTTTCCAATCAATACAGAAAAACTCGTTAGTTAACTAACGTGTTTTTCTGTAACACTTTAGTATTGTTATTGTTCATCATAATTATGCTCACATATTAACACTGCTCAATGTCCATAATTATGCTCCTATATAGGAAAGTATACTATTTCTTTTTTGTAATTATTTAGAGAAAAATACTGATATTTATTTTCTTTTTCAGAGATGACTTTATGATGGGTGCAAAAATGAAGGATTGGGACAAAGAATCTGTGGATGAGTGACAAAACATTTTGTGTATAAGTACATTTATTATATAGATAAATAATAAATAATTGCACTACAACATAGCATTATTGTCTATTTGATTAACATAGTATAAGTGTTATTTCCAACCGGGTGCTGTGTTATTTGTTTGGGCAGTGTAGAATATATTTTTACAGGCAAATTCCAAACCATAGTTTCTATAGGAACATTTAGTGGTGCATTCCAGTCTTTGTCCTCTGATTGTGGCAGGAGACTTTCATTTGTTGTTACGAACTCAAAATGTAAACGCCAACTAAGGGATACTGTAACAATGTTAAGATTTTAACGAAAACATAAATATTAAATTTTAAATATTTTTTTTTTCATCCGAACTTATGTCGTGGAAGGAAAGAGAAGCATAACACAGCTTCTTAATATAACATGGCTTGGTTTGGGTACACTCAATGCCCCGCTCTGTAATTCAAAATGTTAACAAAGATGACATTTGTTACAAATAAACCTATATGTACCCTAAAATACTGTGTACCGTAGTATCTTTTTTTGTTGACGAGGGGAAACGCATTTACGCGCCTGCACTGACCCTGGGTGGGTCAGTGGTGTGTGGAACTCACGGCACACGATAGTGCCGAATACCCACAAACACCACCGCGAGTGCCGCCCTTTGTGAGGTGCCCCGTAACAACAAATCATCAGGGCACCTCGACGGCTAGTCAGCCCCCTAAGGGACCAACACGACCTCCACAGATTGGGTTGCCCCGCACTACAGGACAACCTCACCGACTTGTGTCACAGTGCAATAGGGTGGGGGTTCCCATCCCATCCTTGCCCCGTGCGCAAGAGCGCCTCTTCTTGTTGCTCTTTGGTCCCCTCTTCTTATATTCTATAAGAGGAGTACCGCGAGCGAATCCTCCTCCTGATCTTTAGCCCCCTTTTCTTATAAGAGGGGTGCAAAAATCCCCCTCGGTCCAATTACTACTAAGCCCCACCGCCACGAAAAGGCTTGAACCATGGTGGGGTTTAACCCAGTACCTACCATAGTCCCAATGAGCCACTGGACTCTTACAAACCATATGAAATACAACAACAGCAGTTCTCACCAGTTCTGCTTTTCCAATTTAGCTGTAGCTATAGCCCTACCTGTTAATAATTATTTTTATTTTTTTTACTTTTTATATCATCATAATTCGTTATAAATAAATAGACCAGTTTATTCTATCATATGTTATGTTATGTATTTAGAGCAAAAAAAAATGTTTTACAAACCTTCATCAATATCAAACGCTGGTGTAATCTGCAATGGTATTGGAAGTATCAGCTGAGAGTGTGTGAGTCCTAATGTAACCTCATGAAATCTGGCCACAGTCATAGATCTACTGCTCATTTCTTTATTTGCATTCTTAGCAGGTGTTTTATTTTTAATCACTTCCTCAGGTTGAAGAGACACTGAAACCTAATTTATTTTGTGTTATATTTTTTCACTCTGCCTACATTACATTCGAGGACTTTTGAACTATTTTATAGGTCAAGACAACAAGACCATTTGAGATTGCAAGTTTTTTAGAAATTCTTATGGACTAATACCGTAAGCACCATAAGTAATGATTTTGGCCGTTTATAAGTAATGATTTTGCCCGAGTTTGCCCGTTTGGGTAACCCCAAACGGGCAAACTCATTTTTCGGGAAGCAATGATATTCCTGTATGCATTAGCAGCATATGTTCACACCAAGGCCCTCAACAACATCTGTATGAAATTTCATCACAATTGGTTCAGTGCTTTGGCCATGATGATGTTAAAACCAGAGAGTTACTTTTGCATTAATTATATTAATATGAATACATTACCTGCATGCATGTCACTGTTCCAACTGAAAAATCAAAAGTGCCAACAATATCTTCTCCTAACTTGTAAGCTGATTTAAACAGGCAGAACCTCCCAACCTTCCCTTTAGCATTTGTTATCATGTATGAGTTTGAGCTTCTTCTGCCTGTTAAATTCTGCAACAATAATTTTACAAACGTAACATGTAGCTACTGTACACTGTTTTTGTCAGAATTTTAAAATTCATATAAGTAGTGCTCAAATTCATGCGTTCTGTTTAGGTTAACCTGGACCACCGCGCGCGAGTCGTACCCCCCGCCCGTGGTGGAAAGGAGGAACGGGTCTCCCCAGTCCTGATAGCTCTACAAGCTCTTCCAGCCCCCATAACAATGCAAGGACAACTTTAGCTGTCGCGCGTTGTCTAACCCCTTCGTTAGAGAGGGAGAGGGAGGAGTCCCAACGGTCGTATATTCTATTACGACGTACGACGGGGACCGTGTCGTCTAATAATTGTTACGTTAGATAACCTTAAATAACTATCGCAATGCATCTTTCCCGTCTGCAGGTTTGGAGGGAGGTCTGTCCCCCATTGGCCACAATCTCACCTAGAACGTCGCCCAACGTGTCTTATAGTAACCGATGAAGCTGCTTTACACTTCCATCAGCATAAAAAATTTTTTGTTGTGAACACTTAATACAATTTATATGGAAATACTATATTCATACAGTAGTGGGTCAGTACCAGTGACCTAATTAAAATTGTATTTCAGATGGGTTAGACCAATTTTTGAAAGGAACTTAAGATGAACTTGCCATTGGGCCATCCTTCATAAAGATAAGAAACATCATCAGCATTATATACATATTTTATTTTTATTTATTTACTTCCTCTATATGTGTCCCATAGGTGAGGTGGAAGGGTGAAGGAGGGTAACGCAGCTGTAGTCGCCAAATGGTTCCATCTCATATTGTCCCCCTAAATAATTTAAATATATGCTTGGGCGCCCTAATAGAAGTAAAACTTCAATGCACAATTGAATGGTTTTAAAAAACAACATTCAAGGCCAAGGAATCTTATCAGTGATGTATCATCTAAGCCTGTCAAAGTCCATGCAGCTTTAACTTTTTTTTATGACAAACAAACTTAATACTTCTATAAAGAAGTTTCACTTCGAAAAGTTCAAGTTCAACTTAAGTTTGTTAGAAATGGCAATGGGCCGTCATAGGTTAACAGCCATTGCTGGCAATGTCTATTTTGACAAGAGTACTAATTTTCAAGATTGATGGGTTTCAAACTTATGCCAAAGTGATGAGATTATAAATATCTTTTTTGAATGTAGATAATCTAGAAAGTACAAACCAGAACATTACAGGACATACACAAAAAAAAGAGGGAGTCAATTTACAATTTAATGTTGTTCGAGCGGACACTGAAGGGATAAAAGCTTATGGTTATTAGAAGACATATATAGCAAGGTTGTAGTGTTAATGGATTTAGGAATGTTCCTAGAGAGGATGGTGTACAAAGAAACTGCGTTTTGGGCAATTGAAAAGGATATGGTCTGTCGATCCCTCCTCAAGTCCACAGTCCCACAATGGAGAATATGTAATTCCTAATCTATTTAAATGTAGGAAAGTACACAAGTGACCTATACGCAACCTGCACATAACCGACGTTGTTTGTTTATCTGTGAGTCTGAAACGAGAAAACCATGGTTTGGAAGAAATATGAGGCTGGATATCATAAAAAGTAACGGCCTTTAAATCTGCTACTACTAGATGATTTTTTTACCACTCCTTAATAAGATCTAGTTTTGGATGGCTCAAGAGATCGTGAAAATAACTTATATTATGATCTAGACAGCCATTTGATACGGCGTATTTTGCAAATTGATCCACAATTTCATTGCCGAGAATACCATCATGACCAGGTAACCAAGCTAGTACAACCTCAATATTAGGAGAAAAACATTTGTTAAGAATTTCTTTTAATTCTAAAACAAGAGAAAATTTAGAATTAAAAAAAACTGGTTTGACAATATGGCTTGGAGAGTACTCAACGAGTCCGTAAACATTATAGCTTTGTTGAAGTGGTGGCATTCTATAAATTTAACTGTCTCCAGAATAGCTATGGAGTCACTAGTGGAAATAGATGATGATGTAGGACATTTAAAACTGAGGGGAGTATTATATTTGGGAATCCAAACTGCCGAACACACGTCACCTTCTAGTGAAAGTTTGGAGGCATCTGTGTATATAGGAAGCCAGTCACTCCAATCCTTCTCTATAATACTATTAAAAATTGAATTGGAACCTGAATCATTTTTGAACACGCCAAAGTTTAATAAAATCCGAGGACGGTACAACAAAACGTCATATGCCGTGTGAAAAATTGAAAAACGAGAACATGAGAAATAGGGGTTCGGAAGATTAGTTAATTTTTGAAAACTCTTAAACAAGGGGGATCCATTTTATGCAAAT
>JAFELO010001027.1:758464-775208 GCA_017140195.1 Eumaeus atala | reverse complement strand
ATTATGCGTAAGCATTGATATTGCGTTTCATCTACTTTTCCTAGAGAAACCTTGCTACATGATTCCAAGAGAAAACAGCCATAATCAAATACCCTTCGGATAATGACATTGTAAAGTATTTTTGAGATAATGGACGAGCTCCACCAAGCACCCTAAAGGCATCTAAGAATTTTAATACTGGACTGGCACTTTTGGACAATGTGATTGATGTGTGAAGTGCCAGACAATTTAAAGTGGAAAATAATTCCTAAGAATTTCGCCTTATTTCTGGTTGGAATTGGATGGCACTGGAACACTCATGTCAATATGAGGCGTAAATTTTCTTCTCATAAATATGACTACCGAGCTTTTAGGTGGAGAAAGCGACATGCCATGGGATGTAAGCGATTGTTCTAGGGAAAATAAAGCTTCCCTACCATGGTTCAAGCCCTGTAGTGGCGGTGGGGCTTAGTAGCCTTGGGTAAACCCAGGCAAAGCCAATTGAACCGAGGGGGATCTTTGCACCCCTCTTATAAGAAGAGGGGGTTTAAAGATCAGGAGGAAGAATCACTCTCGGTACCCCCCTTAAAAGAAGAGGGTACCTGAGAGCAACAGGAGGTGGCGGTTTTGTGCATGGGGCGAGGGGTGAGTATGGGAACCTCAACCCATTGCAATGTCTCAAAGTCGGTGGGGTTGTCCTGTAGTGCTGGGCAACCCCATCTGTGGAGGCGAAGTTGGTCCCTTAGGGTGCTGGCTAGCCGTCGAGGTGCCCTGATGATTGTTGTTCCGGGGCACCTCACCAAGGGCGGCACTGATGGCACTAGCGGTGATTTTTGTGAGTATTCGGCATAATCATGTGCCGCGAGTCCCACACTTTACTGGACCCCACCCAGGGCCGATGTAGGCGCGTAAATGCGTTTCCCCGCGTCAACAAAAAAAAAAGGGAAATAAAGCCTGATTTATGTTATTTTGAAGAATGTCAATGTTTAAAGATGATGAATATACGGCGACGTCATCGGCATACTGTAGCATGTTGCAAAATGGAATAACTGAAGATCCGGAGTGTAAAGATTATATAATAAGGGGCTGGGGACTGAGCCTTGAGGAAAACCTTTCCAAACACATTTCAAAGACGAAAGACCTCCATAACGAATCTCTATTGTTATGTCCATGAGTGAGTTACAGATGAAATTACATAGTTTCTCCGGAATGTTCAGCTTAAACAATTTGTTTCTAAGCAAAGGAAGAACCATGTTATCATATGCAACTTCTATATCTAAGAACACACCAACGAGGAATTCATTCTTAGAAAATGCTATGCAGATGCCAGTGGAAAAGATGACTAAGCTATCGCTAGTACTCAAACAATACTTTCCACGAATAATTGAAGGCGGGGTTTTAAACATGTGTTCCATAACTTTAAATAGGCAAGAGGAAAGGGCAATGGGACGGTAATAAGAATCTAAATTTGAATCTTTACCAGACTTAAGTATAGGAAGTACTAACTGATTTTTCCACGAAAGAGGTACCTGACCCAATTGAAAAAAAAATATTAAGGAGGTTTAGAAATAATGTTGTTGAGGCAGAGCCAGATTTAATGATAAAGACATAAGGAATGCCATCTAGACCTGGAAAAGTATTGCTAAGGATATCCTATGTGGAAAGAACTTCTGACATCGAAAATAGATTCTCAAATATGATATATGCAGTAATTCGGGACAGTGAATGGATTGATAGCGAATCCTGATGGGGAACACTTGGTGCAGCTAATTTATCTACAAAGCCTTCATACCAAGGATATGGGGCCTTGCTAGATAAATCCCTTACTAAAAACACGGCGGAATCGTTTAATTTGTCTCCATAATAAAACTGCGGGTGTACGTGGGCTAATAGAAGTACAGAAGCATATCCAACATAATCTCTTTTTTTTTTTTAAAAAAAGACGCTTTGCCAAAGCTAATATTCCTTTAAAGAAATTACCCATTGTCTTAAATAAACAATGTGTTTCTTCAGCTTTTTTTTTTTTTTTGGTGAAACATGTCACTACATTCTGCATCCCACCAAGGTGGAGAAGGTTTAAATGGGGCATGTTTTTTGAGTGGAATGTTTTTATCTTTTTTTGTTCTTTTATTTGGTGACGCGGGGAAACGCATTTACGCGTCTTCACCGGCCCTGGGTGGGGTCCAGTGGTGTGTGGGACTCGCGGCACATGATAGTGCCGAATACCCACAAAAACCACCGCGAGTGCCATCAGTGCCGCCCTTGGTGAGGTGCCCCGGTACAACAAATCATCTTGGCATCTCTACGGCTAGTCAGCCCCCTAAGAGACCGGGTCCACCTCCACAGATGTGGCTGCCCCACCGACTTTGGGACAGTGCTTTGGGGTGAGGTTCCCAACCTCGCACCTTGCCCCGTGCGTGAAAGCGCCTCCTCCTGTTGCTCTTAGGTCCCCTCTTCTCATAAGAGGAGTATCGAGAACGATTCCTCCTCCTGATCTTGAAGCCCCTTCTTCTTATAAGAGGGGTGCAAAGATCCCCCTCGGTTCTAGTGGCTTCGCCTGGGTTCACCCCAGGCTACTAAGCCCCACCGTCAGGACAAGGCTTGAACCATGGTGGGGGAATGTTTTTATCTGCTGAACACGGCTTAAGCTGATTTCCGATATTAATGTTAGGCTAAGAACTCACACTAGAATCACAATCAGTTGCAAAGTGACCCCATTTTGCTTTTGCCAGTAGATATTTTAAGAGAGGAGTTTTATTAAAACTATTGAAAGAAATGGAAGGATTGGTAGTAAGGATAGGAAGGTGATCACTACCACTTGAATAATGTAGAACTCTCCAATCTAGAGGAGAGCCAAATTTTGGGGAGCAAAAGAATAAGTTTACTGCACTAGGGCTCCGATCAGGGCGGGTCCTACGAGTCGGACTACCGGCTTTTAATAAACATATATTTAGATTGTCAATAATATCCACCAAATTACAACCCAAGGAATCATAACACACTACCCCACTTAAGGTGGTGGCGGTTGAAGTCCCCTAAAATTAGGAACTTAACAGATAAGGAAGAAAAAAGAGGAACTAAATCACTGGCTTGGACTACAGAAGAATTAATAATATATATCAGGAATACTGAGACATTCTGAATGAAGGCGGCAACAGCATTAATACCAGAAAGGATTTGTGGAAGAGACGAAACTTAAAAAAGGAAGGCGTGATCTTATGTTTAAAGTCACACCCTCATAACCATCAGCTGTCACCTCAGAGCCATTTATCCGAAAAGCCCATTATCCGAAACTGGGAATTGGGAAGTAGCTATGTCTCCAAAACAGAAAATACCGGTGCTTTATGCAGATTATATAAATTAAAAATTTCATGAACTTTAGGACGAATTCCATTGAATTAGTGGGAATTTGAATGACTGATATGAGGTGACTAAAAAGTAAACTAAAAAGTAAAGGTAAAGGGAAATCGTTCATTTTGGAAAGCATATTAAGCATGTAGATCGATTAGGTTCAGCAGGGTTGTCCCCAGACTCCTTTGTCCTATGAAGGGTAGTCCCGTTAGCAGAAGATGGGGGATTTCGTTGTGCTATGATGGCCTCATGAGCACTACGATCGTATCCCTGAGAGGAAGCTGGTTTTCGAGGTTTACAAGAAGAAATTATTATATAAAGTGGGGGGGGGGGGAATAGTACGAGCAACATCAAAATATGTTCGGTTTATTGCAGGGAAACGTGATGCAGCTTCTATATATGAAAATTTTTCTTGGGCCATGATGGATTTAATACATTTTTGTCTGTTATGTACAGGACAACATCTATGGAGAAGTGTGAACCTTCACAGTTTGTACATTTGGCTTCAAGTGAAGTGACATTACACGATCTACCTGTGTGCTCTTTGGCACATTAGAAGCACTTTGGCTTTAATCGGCATGTGTCAGCCACATAACCAAAACGACAGCAGCTGAGTCACTGGATTGTGAGGAATTGTTACAGTTCTACTGGTAAGGCAGTGTATAAACAGAAAACTCTGGATGGAAGAACTTTACCATTAAATGTCAACACAACCGAGCCAGTTGGGATCCAAATATTATTACCATCAAACGAGGACTTTCGCTTAAGACGTCTGGCCTTTAGAATGTATTCACAACCATCTGGGACATTAGTACAACTAACAAATTCGTCCATGGACATCTCTGTGGGAACACTTCGAACGACACCCATACAAGTGACATTGTAAGTGGGAACAGAGGCTGTGAACTTGCTTGATAGTAAAACAGGATTAGAGAAAATCATTGGCAGCTTTTGGCGACGAAAATTCCACGTCAATCCTGTTTCGACTAACCTTAGTTATTCCGTCCCTTTTTATACATTGAACTTGAGGTTTTGTCATAACTTGGCCGAATTTTACGGGATTTATGGAAGCACCGGGAGAAGGATGATCTTCTGAGTGGGAAACATGTAAAATAAACGGTCCTGAATCTGCATATGTATATTTCTTAGTCTCTGATAGGAGGAACAATCCTTTTGGGCAGAGGAGCCTGGACCTTATGTGGCATGTGACCGTTTGGTAGTTTGGGATGTATGTTCCATATCCTCCCCCGGGCAACAGGCTAAGTGACCAGTCCCCGGAGGAGACCACAGAGGCAGGATCAGGAGGCTTGAGAGGAATCGAAATAGTCATCCTCAGCAATCTTTTACAGAAGTATTAATACAGAAACTTATCTTTCATACACAAATACACGAAAAGCAACGCAAAACACTCAAACAAAACAAATTGAAACACAAAGAATCGTCAAATTTCGTAGATCAATCACAAACAACTAAAATTTAAAACTGTCAAATAAGTTCTACAGGTGCCTCCATACTCAATTCACATTTTTTTAGGCCTAACGATCACAATGCACATGGAGGTTATTAATCCCTGGGTGATAGCTGTATAATCTACATAATGTAGATTTTTTTTTGATGTAAAATAGTATTTTAGGAAAAAAGTACTGGAAATATTTTATGGATTATATAACCTAGTATACAAATATGTTGTATTATAATCCCCACTCTGTATAGGAGTGAGCATTCATTTGATTGAAATAAAAAAAAATACGTATTTAGTAATTGAAATTCTAAAACACAAAAGGCAGATAATGCAAATGTGGAAAACCAAGACTGACATGCCATGATCACATTCATTTTGTACTATCAGAAGGTGGTTCCAAGACTTCACATCTGGCGAGGATGTATGGGACTACTACTACTACTAATTTGGAAGAAGCAAGACAAAATATGTAAGAATTTTGACATATTGACTTTGTGCCTTTTAGGAAACTCAAGGGAAGATGTCTTATTATTGTTAAAATTCTGAATATTATCTTATTTAAACAACTTTACAACACTTACTTGTAATACTTGCAAAGCCATTGTCAAAGGAGTCTCAACCTTTTTCTCTTCTAAAAAAGGGTTTGTAGGATGTAGGTCTTCAGTAGTTTCATTGCCACATAAAGCTGCTAAGTCCTGTATGTTCATGATCGGGCTAATAGGTAAGACTCTAAACGGAATTCGAACCATTTTGATGTGAGAACCAACTTTTTGAGTAGCTATAGTTATCTTGTACGAGTACTTAACACCAATTCCTCTATATGAAGGGGGAGCTTCAATTGGTAGTGATTCCCTGTACCAAACTAATAAAATCATTTTTTTACACTTAATTTTTACCTTTTATTTCATATGTATATAAATATCTACTTACATGTTTTACTCTCACCAAGAGGTATGGTTAAATCACAAAATAATATTTTAGGTTTTGTATGAAATTTGACATCACCAATATCACAAGAAGTTACTTCTAAAGCTGTCGTTTTTCCAACATGTACAGGTTTTTCTGTGGTGTTCTTTGAAGTTGAATAAAAACAATGAATTTGTGCTGAAGCCCATGCAATGTTTTCTAAAATATCACTAAAACGATATTTTAATTAGTATTGCAGTTTTTTTTTTATTATAATTAACCATAAAATTAATTATTCACCTGTGGCTTTGTGAGTTCCTGTGTTCCGGTTGTGTTGTATGGCAAAATGTAATACAGCACTCCAAAGCTTCACCAGCTAAGTAAACAGTGCCAGTTGTCAGCTTTGCTGAAAGTTCTATCATTTTTGTCTCTTTTATATGTATATGTATCTTTTATATGTATGTAGTATGGGAAAAATACTAAAATATTTACACGAATTTAATTCTTGTAATCAATAAAGACATCTATATTTTATTTTGATAAAATCGATATTATATTATAAAGTTTTGCATTTTCAACCAACACTTGTTATAAGTGAATCTTTATATTTTACAAAATAAAAATCAAACAGATCAATTACTTATACTTCTTCTTAGCAATCAAAGAATTGACTTTTTTTGCGTGGGATACAGGAGAGATTTCAATATTTGCCAATCTCACAGTTTTGGGTGAACTTGCTAGATTTGGACTTATTGTGAGGAAACAAGTTCGGTTCCAGTTCCTGCTAGAATATACCAAAGTAAAGT
Source organism: Eumaeus atala (assembly GCA_017140195.1). Classification (NCBI taxonomy): domain Eukaryota; kingdom Metazoa; phylum Arthropoda; class Insecta; order Lepidoptera; family Lycaenidae; genus Eumaeus; species Eumaeus atala. The sequence continues at coordinate 768,704 of JAFELO010001027.1, read as the reverse complement.
TGATTTGTATTAAATATAAACAAATAACTAAATATATATATTTGGAGTAAAAAAATGTATAATTATATTTAGTACACTCACGTTACAATTTAATATTGTAATTTTTAATGAAATTAGAAAGAATGTTGACAAATGGAGAGAAAACAATATGTTACTAAGGATTTAAAATCAGAGAGGCAGGGGATTTCCGGGGAAGACTATCGTGCAGTGAAAAGCGTGACTTTGGTCCAAACCGCATTTACAGATCGACGAATCTTTTATTCGAATCTTAGTCAGGAAAAAGGGAGTACACGAGTGTGCCAGGCAATATACTGTGGACATGCATAAACACATACTGGTGTTGTATGGAATGACAAATTTCAATTTGAAAGTTAAAGAATGAACTTTACTTGTTTCTTGTATGTATCTATTTTCTTTCAGCTTTGGCAACAAATTCTAACCGCTAGGCGTGAATCAATAACAAGAAGAAAACAATAAACTTTTCTTTATGTCAATGAAACAAATGGATGTATCAAGGATGTGAAGAATACGTAGTATTTCAAAATTTTACTTAAGTTATTATAAAATTAAGCACACGTATATATTGAGTTGTGCTGTGTGGTGGCGGTCTAAGAATACCCTCATCCTAAATACAAACCACCAGGGTGACGTAAGAGTCGTCAAAGGAGACTAGTCTCTTAACAACAAAGATGCTTCAGCGAGCTGGTTGTTTGGTGTCCCGTCTGTCTCATAAGGACAGTGAAATAGACGGAAGTACAGGACCGCTCGCGCCGAGTGATGGCGGTACCATCAATCGAATCGGCGACAGGCAGCAGTGGCGCCGGTCCGAAACCTAATCTGCGATTGCCAATACGCCTGCTCAGCGTGAGCTGTAACCTCAGATGGACGACAGCAGTAGAATTCGACCACTAGTTCCATGGTAGCGGCCACGGTAACGGTGGAATAAGGGGTGTTAAGAAGTCCGAGCTACGAATCGCTACCACCGATTTGACCTGGCTGCGTATAACGGACGAACGCTCAGAATAGATAACCACTTGGTTGAGCTGAAGGTGGAACTGGGAAAAATCCGATAAGACGTGCTGGGGCTATGTAAAGTCCGAAGACAAAGCGAGGGCACCATAACTCTGCCATCGAGTCACGTATTCTACTTCAAGGAAGAAGACACTCCATCACAAGGCGGCGTGGGCTTCCTCGTGTATAAGTGCCTCGTAGGCAACATCGTCGAAATCTCTAGTGTGTCGGGCAGGGTGGCGTGATCAACAGGTTTAAAACCGGAAGCGATCGCCGATTGGTTAGTGGCTCTTTGAATATAGGCTTTCGACGCGAGCGTGTCCGATTAGTACAGTCCACAGTCTGAGCTAACTTCCGACTAACAACTTGTTGTCGTTATTGGAATTTTTCGTAATCTACCATGGCTACGAAAATTTAAAAATGTAATTAAAAAACCGTTTCGATGCCCTAGACGTGTCGGAAACCACAATGGGAATTGGCGAGGCCATGAATGGCGTGATTGATTGCATGCGAGACGTGGGTGAAGGATATTGTAGGAATGAATATACGAGCAGGAAAGCTAAACTCTCAGATGAGATGCTTGGACTTGTGAGGGTACGCAGAGCACACGAAGACATTTTGTCTGCCGACGTCAACCTTCTTTCAAGGTGAATCCGCAAACTAATACACCGAGACCTTCGCAGCTCAAATACGCAACGGGTTACCGAAGCGATTGAGCAGAAGGGTCGAAGGTTTTTGTGGAGAAGCTTGGAAGAAGTCATCTGACCAAGGTTAGGACTAATTCTGGGGTTAACGTTTTGGGGTTTCTTTTAAGCCTGGGTTCTTATCTGAGATCGAAGCTTTCTATAGCTAGTTGTATACGTTGCACGCTCCTCGATATCCCAAACAACGATGCGCACGCAAGCCTAATACGACATTTGTCAGGCGATCTGCCGGACGACAGCTTGAGTGAGTTTAGTCTGGATCTTGCGCAGCTTAAAGGGGGAAAATATCCGGCGAAGGACGAAATTACAGTGGAGCCTCGTAGAGCTGGAGGTGAACCTATATTAAGAAAGCTAAAAAAGATTTATATTTTCGTCCTTCAGCGGGAGATTGTTTTGTTTTTAAGAAGGGTAACAAATCACTTTTTCAAAACTACAAACCACTTTCACTTCTCTGCCATATTTACAAGTTGTTCTCAAGAGTCCTGACGAATCGTCTCACCATTGCTTGACAAATTCAAGCCACCGAAACAGACTGGGTATCACAGAAGATTTAGCACCATAGACCACATTTACACCATAAGGCAAGTTGTACAAAATACACATGAGTACTATCAGCCGCTGTGCCTTGCCTTTGTGGACTATGAGAAAGCTTTTGACTCAGTCGAAAAAAGAAAATCTAAAATTTTATGGAATGTAAATGTTGTTTATTTACTATGATATATATATATATATATAATTTTTGGGATTCTATTAACTTTGTAACTATAGAAAGTTCAATATGAACTGACAATGCAATATGTTGACAACATGTTATCTCTGAAAAAAACGGAACGTCATTAATAACGAAATATTTTAGTTTTGAAAGTATATACAATATTGTAGGAAAATCAACGAAATGCTAATTTCCGATGGAATTAATCATGCTAAATTACAATCCATAATAGTTGGTGAACTAAAGAAAGCCGGTTTAAAACACCGCTTAAAAAAGATCATTTTAAAAAGTGTGAAGGTAAGTAAATAGAACATTTAGACACTCCTAATTGACCTCTTTTGTATCAATAATAGAGGGACCTGTAACAAAACTACAAGGACTTTTAACTACATCACGCATTTAATCTTTACACATTTTCAGGATCATAAAACTATTTTTGGCGCGCCTCTCGGGAAAGTTCCAATAAGCAGTGTAATATGCTGCGGAAGTACTTTAAGTGTACCAATGGTTGTAAGGGAAATGTCTTCGGTACTGAGAGCTAATGCACACGTAGAAGGCTTGTTCCGAAAAGCTGGCTCACAAGCTCGTCAAAAAGATATAAAGGTATATTTCAACATCCTTAGTTAAATACTTTAGATAACACGTTTTATATTGCTACGAATTGTTCCTCTTTCAGCGATTACTGGATGCTGGTGGCTGCGTTTCGGATGGCCATCACCCTATTGATGTTGCAAGTGTCTTGAAACTATATTTACGATGTTTACCGGAACCACTGATAAGTGCTGAAGTGCAAGACTTACTCTTACGCTGTAGAATAACTGTGGGTGAAGAAGGATCAAAATCTATACTTCACACACTTCTACTACTGCCTGTACTGCATGTTCATCTTCTGCATTACATTATGGAGGTAATGTGGTGTTTATTTTTTTAGTTATGCCTTATAGATTCATTATGATCCAGTAGTAGTAAATTTTATAATAGCTAGTTTCTGAGTGGCCATGAATAAAAATATTAAACAGAAATAGTCACAGAAGATTTTTATCCCTATTAAAAGCACGGTGCCAATGGGATAGATTTCATATGTAAGAAATAAATAAAATAATAAGAGAACCAGGCATTAAAAGTAGCCTATATTATTCCAGTTCATAATACATACATGCAAAATTTCCAAATCTGTTACATTATTTTCTTATAGGCTAAGTGGCAATGAGAAGGTGATAAAGGACTAGCACTTCCCATGACTAACTAGCAAAACCAAAAGCTCACAACTGAGTTACCAACACCGATCCAGTCAATCTTTTGCATTTATAGTAAGATGTGTTAATGTAATGATTGTTACAGTTATTAAACTTTATTGCATCAAACCATAAGGACAATCTGATGGATTCATCCAACCTTGCCATAGTATTAGCTCCAAGTATAATGCCACTGCCTGTAGCGTCTTCAGCTCAACGCTTAGAGCATCATGTTGCACTTGTTAAGGTAACTTAGAAAAGAATAGAATTAACATTAATAATCATTACACTGTTATGTTACATTACACTAATAGAAGTTAATATAGTTTTGCTATGTGTGATGGAATTTACGCAAGTAACTATACTTGTTAAGAGTAGTACCATGCATTTTAGCCTTCTTTGGCCAGCGCGGCCATGGAATTACCTCTTGCCCAGATGATTACATTGGTAGGGAGGAGGTCTGCACATAGTAAAGGTAGTGCAATGTTGCAAGCAAGGGAGGTACATGTAAGGACATGATATCGCCGTAAAATTTTATCAGTCCCGGATTTAACTTAGGCCAGTGATGCCCGGGACTAAAGTGGTATGATTGTATGAACGGAAAAATATTGAAAAAGAAAAAATTGCATGGCAAATGAATGGCAAAAAGGTGCAAGTATAATATGATACTAGGTTATTCTAGTCATAAAAGGGCGCCTATAACGCCGACAACAATGTCAGTATATCACATCATCCTGAACTATGTCGCCTTTTAAGAAGTATGTCGTAGTTAAGAGACATAATTGCAGTAAATCATTACACACAAAACAAACCAACTCTCGTTCACACAATTTTACTTGTCAAATTCTTTCCATACCATACACCCTAGTCCCTAAATAGTTTCTTGAGGAATAAATTGAAGATGGAATTTGAGAAAGAAACTGGGGATTTCCTTGTTCAGAAATTAACAATGTTAAGTTACAGTTAGGTCTTTATGGGCATACTTTTTTTTACTGATGACAAGACCAGTTGATTACATCGACGGGACACGCACCGATTGATTGATGAGACACACACCGACACGTGACCACTTCGTCAGCCATCAAAAAATAGATTTGCTATTAGATACTTTCGGTTAAAAACATTAGGGATCGAATGCGGCAAAATTGAAATCTTTACAAAAATTGAGACTCTTTTAACACTTCTCCCGAGAGATACTTAGTAAGAACCTAATGTAAGATTAGGTACAAGCACTTGTAATTTCTGAGATGTTTGATAAGCGAGACCCCTCTCTTTTATGTATTTGTATCTAAAATGATTGTCATTCTGAATATGGCTACTTAAACCTTATACAATGAAATCTAGCGAAATGAAAACCTACCAATTATATTCTTCTTGAAAGTTATTAAACAGTATAATTATTATTTGTAAATATACTAACGATTATCCAGGACTTTTAATTGCAGACACGCAAATTGTCGAAACTTTTAAGTTCATAATTTATTTGTACCCCCTAACTACCACTTGCCGCTTAGCATAATTTCTGGGGGGGGGGGGGGGTACTGCGTGCCCCGCGTACCAGCTCAAGGAGACCTCTTCTAAATCATGTTTTTCACTTGCTACGATCAATGCGAATTATTGGTTGTAGATTTTATATCGGCTGAATGTGATTAAAATAAAATATAGCTAGTCTTTGTTCTCGTTAGGAGATTAGCCCAAACATTGTGACACGAGATTTTTATACCTAGTCCTGCCATAAATATTGTAACAAAGAAAAAAATATTTTATTAATTACAAATAACATTTCTTACTTTAACAATGTTTTACTTCAATACATTAATATAAAACATTTAAAAATATAAAAGGCCTATTCAAAGTGGTCTCCATTGGCTTCAATACATTAATATAAAACATTTAAAAATACAAAAGGCCTATTCGAAGTGGTCTCCATTGGCTTCAATACATTAATATAAAACATTTAAAAATATAAAAGGCCTATTCGAAGTGGTCTCCATTGGCTTCAATACATTAATATAAAACATTTAAAAATACAAAAGTTTTATCGAAGTGGTCTCCATTGGCTTCAATACATTAATATAAAACATTTAAAAATATAAAAGGCCTATTCGAAGTGGTCTCCATTGGCTTCAATACATTAATATAAAACATTTAAAAATATAAAAGGCCTATTCGAAGTGGTCTCCATTGGCTTCAATACAGTCCTTTAAAAGTTGATGCCAATTATCAATAAAAGTACACACTCTTTGTAACTGACCATAATAAATTAGTCTTCAGCTCTGATGAAGTCAGGATCGTTTTTCAAAAAAAGATTCGGTGGATCGAACTTTATGATCTGGTGCTGAGTCTTGCTGGAAGAATGATAGTTGGTTATTGATCGGGGTGTTATTAAGTAGCTTAAATTTCTTCTCAAGGATGGTATCTTGATACACTTGTGCCGATGTTTATATACCTTTTTCACAAAAAATATGGCTTAGTCACTCCATTATAGCTTACACCCCACTAAACTATTACTGAATCGGATAATGCCCACGTAGCACTCTGTCGGCTAATTGGGAACCTTTCTTATAGCTTTTCTTTAAATGTTGCTCAACTGTAAAAAAAATGTCATTCGTAAACAATTTTTTCTGTGACCTCGCTTTAGTAGTTGTTCCGATTTCACTACCCACACCTTTAACTTTTCAGTTAAGAAATGACCAGTGCCTCTCTTACAGGTCTTAAAACACGCGACATGCTTCTAGGTGCTATCTTCATTTCCCGAGATAAAATATTTTGCATTCAGACAGGATGTCTTCGAATTCTTTCTCTTACTGGGTTGACCACCTTTTTCGTACGATCACTACGTGGACTATCAATAGCCCGGTACACAAACAGTTGATTAGTACCAAATGTAAAGGGCGCCAAAATGTGAAAACATAGTGTACAATTGTATAGAAATGTCATTCTAATTTCAAATGTCAGATTTATAATTTTTAACGGTATTTATTGCCAGACTTAAGTATAAATAAATAAGATGTATAATTCATTGTTATATTAAACAGCAATGATTTTTTAAATATTTTTTATGAGTGATTTTTTAGATGTTTATAGATAATGCTCAACACATTGGGCACTTGACTGAGGAGCTTATGACAAAGTTGGATGATGATTCTGATGTTTGTATGTCGAGACGAAAGAAGAGACGTAGTGGGTCACTTAACAGTAAGTATATGTGAACAGTATATATTAGATAGCCTTACATCTTATATTTGTACAATTAACAGTAAGTATATGTGAACAGTATATATTAGATAGCCTTACATCTTATATTTGTACAATTAACAGTAAGTATATGTGAACAGTATTTATTAGATAACCTTACATAATGGGTTGGAGCACCGACCCAGTTTTGGGACAATGGGCCACCGGCGTCACTTTACGGCGGTATTATGTGAGCGAGAGGTTACTTAACAAGAGGGACGTTTCAGAAGCTTTACGATAATCATGGCCAGAGTAGGCCACTACAGAAACCGCGATAAAGTCCGCAAAACTAAATTTTATTGTAATTAATTCACAAATTTTTTATGGTCATAATACCTTGCAGGAATGCTAAACGGATTGCGTAAAATGGTCTCGGGTAACGTGAACACGCCAGCAACAGTCCCAGAAAATCGTAAAACGCCCGTTCTTAGTAAATCGGCTGCCAAAAGGAAGTTCGACAACTACGATGGACTTTCCGTTAAAACAAAGTAAGTCGAAGTTGCCGAATATTCTGTGTTTTGTATAGATTTTAATTAGTACGAGGTAGTGCCATACTGCATCGTAGCCGTATTGGGCCGGCGCGACTCCTTACGTAACACTGCCGTAGAATGACCGCTATGCGTTTCAATCGGCCAGGAGGCAAATCTATCGGCATAATGATTATGCGGATGTGGTAGTCATCGGTCGTGGGTTCGTCAGACACGTGTATCTACGCATTACAATCATATTACTCAAACTGTAATCAAAGATATATACTTTTTAATATATGGTGTCCTATGAGGAGTTAGAGTTTTTTGATGTCAACCAACATTCTTAGATAATAACCACTACCTCTTACTGATGCTACAGAGCAATATTTAAGATGTTTAAAGAAAGTTTGTTTGTAGTTCTTATAGAAACATCTTAATATAGATTTCTTTCTTGTTCTAGGAAAGAAATAAAACAAGGACTTCCTCAAAAGGAATTATCCTTTACGCCAATGAAAATGTAAGAAATTTGATGGTATATGCAACATATTGTTAAAGAGTGAAGTATACTTATATTCAAATGCCATTACTTTCAGGGGTGTGACTGAACGCAAGAGGCTACGACTGAGCATGATGGAAGCGCATACACCAAATGTCAACTCGGATCTAAATTCAAATAAGAATTCTGAAACGAGCATCAGCAGTGAGGACATTCTAACATCTACAGAAAACCTATTCAACACCCATGACACTATAGACCTGTCACCCGAGATGAAACCAGCAAACAAGGACTACGTGAGAATATCCAAACAGGAGTACGAGGAGATCAAGAGCAGAGTTTCAGCAATAGAGAATAGACTGTCGATGGAATTTAACGACGTCGACCATAGGGTACAGCCACTGCAGCAAGTTCAAAGTGTGTACGAACAAACACTAGAGGAGGTCGCAGTGCTCAACTGCCCAAGCTCTGAACATCTAGCACGGCGACTCAGCAAAGAGCTGCAAATTAGACCCAAAGAACAAGCCAAGATTATACGGTCCCCCAGCGCTAGAAAAATAGGAACAATACGGCGGAGGTCGAAAGAGAATTTGACCAAAATTGTGCGGCACAAATCTTGGAACGTGTCGTCACATGTTCAGGGCCACAACGACCGCTTCTACCCCTACATGGGGCTCCAGGGCAGACAGCGAGCACAGACGGCTAAGCCTAGTTTTGTAAATACGAACGTCCATAGTCCTGAAAATTATCATTGGAATAATAATAGCTCACTATCTGACAATTCATCGATGAACATTTCAAATTCTAGTCACAAATACCAATTAAGAAAACGTATTAGTTTAGCCTCCGATTATAATCTTAACAAAACCATATCCAGACCGCCAGCGCGAAGGTCTCTCAATTTAACATCAAACAACACCTGGAATGAGATTGACTCTGAATGTTTAATCAACGCTTCCAGTTCCACCGCAGGTGACAGAAATTTACAATTAGAGGGATACCAAAGCAATAAAGAGGGCAGTACTTCGCGACAGAAGTGGAGAAATGCTGCTGCGTTCTTCTTGGAGAGGACCGGAGAGTTAGAGAACAGTAGCCAAACTGGAAGACCCTCTGTAAATAAATTGCGAAAACTGAATGCCGGCTCAGTGCTCGCGAAGGCGAAGCTTTTTGAATCTAGTTCTGATAAGTCTGTAGAATCTAATAAGTCTAATAGTGGAGGTTTCGCGCGGAAACCAAGGTTACAACACCAGAGCAAACCGCAGAAAGTCCAGGCCTACGTCAAGCCCGGCAGTTGCATGCATGGCGAAACTAAAAGCAATTTGTACTACCGAGATACTCGACACGAACTGTCTCATACTTCCAAAACGGATTCTTATTCGGTGAATAGAAGAAACGTATTCGACAGCTTCCGACCGATAAAAAAAACTACACCCCCAAAAAAAGTGACTTCTCCACAGTTGAACACGACGTTGATGAGGACACCTCAAATTCCTGTTATGAAAAGGTCGTTGTGTACGCCGCGAGGCTTACGAACACCCATCTCCACTATTGACGTGAAAAAAAGCAGCACTCCGATGCGGGCGGTGCACGTGTCACCGCGGCGCCGCTCCCCCAGGCACAAGCCCCAGCGAAACTGACGTGATGAAGTTGTAATTGTATTTGCTGGCTCCAGTACTTAAATGTATTATAGATATTGTAATCAATAATTTAAAATGAATGTATTATTTTCTACAAAAATGATTACATACACAGATTATTTTTCACCCAATATTTGAATAAATGATACTTTATTTAAGCTAAGTTGAAAAAAAAATCAAGTTAGAAAGATTCATATTGTTAGTATGAGACATTTTGCTAACTTGCCATGTTGGTATACAATATACAAAAACCAATGGTAAAATTTTCAATAATTATTATCCGACTGCAAAGGGATCCGTTGTTTTCCGCACGTATCTTTTGTGTATGTATGTTATAATATTATTTATTACCTCAACTGTGGAACAACGGATTTAAAAAAAAAACGAGGCTTGTTAGTAGCCGCTTCTCCAGTCGGACCACCTTTAAAATATTGACAATAAACATTTTGAGAAATAATGGGGACCCCTTGAAAGGTCTACAAACTTTTTCTTTTCAGTTATGTCGGGTTTTTTGTTCTTTTATAGTATACACCGTGCACAATATCATATCAGCGCTTTACACAAAAGCTAATAAGTGGCAGTGCCACGCTGCATTGCAACTGAGTTGGGCCGGCACGACCGGCGATGACCTCTCGATCACATGCTACCGCCGTAATGTGACAGCTATGTTGTCGCGTTTCCTGCGGCTTGTGACTTGAGAAGAAAGAAGGGACATGCAATAATGCAGATGTTTATGGG
>JAFELO010001027.1:717159-758420 GCA_017140195.1 Eumaeus atala | reverse complement strand
ATAAAATATATATATAACTAACACATGCCTATATGTATACCATAACTGAAGGTCAAAGTTCAATAAAATCAAATATTGGCAAGTTGTCAATCAAAATCAATCAATAATTTAAATTGATTAATTTAAATCATTGTCTTATTTTGATTGAAACAAAAAAAAACATCTGTGCATAGTTCGTTGCACGTGCTACTACATTTCTAAGAAACAGGCGACGCGGTGTCCGTTTGTAATTCGACTAAGAATGCAAGAGCGCGCAGTGTTTACGAGGACCTGCATGCTGTTCCAAAGACGGTTATGACTTTCTAACGATAGCTTAGTTAAGACTTCCTGAGCCACGTACTGTTCACTGAAGAGTGCTCGTTCGTAAGAACGGGTGTTTTCAATGCCCACAATGAACACATATGGTCGGCTTTTTTTTTTTTTGGAGGGACCTAATAATAGTGATTATTTTTGGGACCGAAAAGGGGGAAGGGGTCCCCCTCCCCACTCTAGTGGGACGGCGCTCGCACGATGCCGTTTAAGTTGCGGTGTCGTGGATAAGGATAATTGAGCTCGTTTAGTGTTTGTCTTATCTGAGGAGACCGGCCTCCTCGCTCCCCCCCCCCTCAGACGGAGGGGGTCGATTTTCGCTACAAATCGGCAAAAGCCGTATTCTTAATTTATTTATTATTAGAGCTCTCTAAAGTCGCGTTATTTTATTACTATCAATCTAAGCTTTCGAACCCGGGCTCGTTTCCGTAAGCGTTGTGTGAGTTTGACATTCTGTCAGTCATACGTTATAACTGTGTCACTATATGTAAGATTTCATCGCTCGACCGGTACGAGCGGTTTATATCGTATTGGTTCTAGCAGGAAAAATGCATTTACGCACCATCCAGCCGACCCAAGGGGGCCTGAAGTGTGTATCGGGCTCAGGTCGTGAAGCGATAGCTACTACCGACTAAAAACTGCTATCCGTTAGTTGGCCCTATTGGCATTTTACTGCGGGAGCGTGTCTTGGTGTCTTTGCTTGTGCTCTTGGACGGACTTTGCTACTGCTATCGCGATCGCGTCATCTGCGTCGTGCAATACGTGCTTCGGCCGACGATAACGGGAGTCTGTTAGCAACGTCGGGTCGTATTCCGACGTTTGAACGATTAATTTATTTTTGTGATTAAGGGCACGATGAAAGAACTTTTGAGACAGCTCCTTGAAATGTCCTTTTATCGAGGTCAGTTGGAAGTCACAATGTAGGTCGATGTTTCGGATATACCACGGGCATCCAGTAGTCATGCGTAAGAATCTATTTTGCATTTTCTGCAAACGTTCTATTTGGGTAGGGGATATGTGCGCGAATGCTGCACTGCAATACGACAAGATCGGTCCAATCCATGTAATATACAAAGTGAGCTTATGTCTATACGCCATTTTGCTCTTTTTGTTTATGAGAGGATAAAGTTTAAAAAGCACATATCGTGCCTTTTTCAAAACGTTATCTATGTGATTCTTGAAGTACATCGACCTATCGAGAGTCACTCCCAAGTATTTCACCGTCTCTAGGTATCTCGTTACCGTAGAGCAGGATAGGAGGCATATTACCTCGTCTATGCAAGGGGCGGTTTCGTGAGAAGAGTATGGACTTACTCTTCTCCGCATTAACTTATATTCTCCATTTCAAGAACCATTCACCGAGTTCGGTGACGGCTTTTTGGAGAAGTTTGGCTCGGTAGTTGGGGAGGTATCTAATGTACAGTGCGGTGTTATCCGCGAACATCTGACATGGACGCTGGGGTGTCGCGGTATGTCGCTGGTGTACAGATTGAAGAGGGTGGGAGAAAGGACCGATCCTTGCGGACAACCGGCCCTGAGGGGACGAAGGGAGGACAGGGTGCCCTCCACTCTGTAGCGGAACATATGGTCGGCTGTCGACGCCCATGCTATGGAACCTTGTGTTAGATCGCGTACGCTCCAAATGTTATTCGTCGTTGTGAAGTGTGTAGAATTAGGGAGATGGGAATGTTGAACAACATTTACGCTAAGTAGGTGTTACGAAAAGTGAAAAACTTCATGCACTCGATAATTTATTATTAAATAATATGCCCTTAGCAGGAACAACAGGGTTTTTGTTACATATTCTTTTCTTATGAGATAGGAGGGCAAACGCCCATAGACATATGTAAGATTAGACGTCTTGCAGACGCATTGCCAGCCTTTAAGGAATAGGTATGCTCTTTTCTTGAAGACCTCTAAGTCGTATCGGATCGGAAATAACCGAGGGAGGCAACCGCTTCCACAGTACAGTTGTGCACGGTTGGAAGTGTTGTTTAAATTGTAGATTTACGGAGATCAAGGTTATGGGCGTGGAACTTAGAGTTCTGTCGCGAAGTCCGAAGGTGGAATTCTGCTGGTGGTATTAAGCCGAACAATTCCTCGGAACACTCCCCATAAAAATACGATAAAAGACGCACAGCGTACCGACATTTCGTAGGTGCAAAGAATCGATCTACCCGGAAATAGCTTGGTCGTCAACGATTCGAGTCGCTCTACGTTGTATGCGATCAAATGTAACGAGCTGATATTACGGGGCCCCTTCCCGAAGGTGGGAGCAGTACTCCATATGCGGTCGGACCTGCCCCTTGTAAAGTTGCAGCCGATGCGCTGGATCGAATTACTGCTTCGGCCTATTGAGCACGCCCAGCTTCTTTGAGGCTAATCTGGCTTTCGCTTCAAATTAACGCGGAACTGACCGTTACTCGATATGTCGACACCAAGTGTTCCGATACTAGCTGAGGCCGATAGGTAGGTGTTCTGAAAACGAGGAGATACGATGAAGGGTAGCTTTTTAGCGGTAAACGCGCAAACTTGTGTCCTATTGGGGTTAAACTGGAGTAAGTCTAGTCGGCCCCATTCAGAGACTTTGGATAACAAATCCTCGACTTCAGACTCAAGTTTGTTCCCATAATCGTCGACGTGTTCCCGGGAGTGTATAAAGCATCCCCAGTGCTATCATCCGCGAAACAGTTAAGGCCACTACTTTCCAGCATGTCATTGATATGCAGAAGAAACAGCGTAGGAGCCAGAACACAGCCTTGAGGAACACCAGTGTTGCCCTTTATGTTGCGATTGTTCAAGAAGCTAGTGACCTAATGTTACAGGTTTAATTCTATTCAATGACTCAACTAGGGGGGTAAAGAGACTATAAGAGTTGTGTTAAATTTTATATACATTTATTTCAATTGGTCCTACCCACATTTACAATCATGAACAAACTTAAAGTAATACAAGCACAACAATGGAATTAATACAGTTTTTGATATTGGTTAGTAAAAAGGTGAGGGTATGAAGTCTTAACTGGCAGTTGTCCGAGACTCCCGGCTGCAACTTGGATGGTCCTTTATATTATTGTTTGTTTTCCTTCATTGTGTTGATTGTCCTTCATTCCGTACATTCAATATATATATTTGAATAATATAGTGTTTGATAAAAAGAAAAAAAAGTTTAAAGGAGTAGAGCTCTGAAAAGGAACACACAACGAATAAGATTAAAATTCATTTGGCTTCATGAGCCAACTAAAGTCAGGCAATATATATACTCAGTTACAATTAAATAGAATCTAACATCAAAATAACAATGAATCATGGCGTCGGCAAGAAATCATGAACTCACTATTTTAATGATATATTACATCGTGCATTGTGACACGAGTATGTACGTTCCCGGTGGAATATAAAAAACTATTTAACTATAATTTGCTGAAGGTAGACAGCGTCAGCGTTAAATGAATCCGTCGTCCCAGCTACGCCGAAGAGAGAAAAGAGCGACATTTCTCCAACACAGAGAACATTAAGCCTTACAGTCAAAGATGACAGATATACTTTTTTTATAAAATATTTAAGTTTCGAAACAGTCCGTATGAATAAAGCATTGAAAGTAGCGCTTTGTACCAAACCCGATCAAAGGCCTTCGCTAAATCCAGACTAACCGCCAATGCCTCCCCCTTGGTTTGAATTGCCTCCGCCCATCGGCGCGTTAAATAAATTAAAAGATCACCACTTGAACGTCCAGGGGGAAACCGTACTGGCGGTCACTAATTATTTGATGGTCTTCCAAATATTGCAAGAGCTGGCAGTTGAGAATAGATTCTAGAATTTTGGAAAATAAAGGAGTTATCGCAGTAGGTAGGTAGTTGGATGGGTCGGAGCGGTCACATTTTTTAGGCATCGGGTGCACTAAAGCTATCTTAAAAGTGCTGGGGTCTACGCCAACAGAATAAGAGAATCGAAAATGGCGCGTCTATACAGGGGCCAAATCGGGAGCATGTATTCGCAGCACAATCGGAGCAATGCCATCGTGCCCACTCTACTTCTGAATGTCCAGAGAAAGGAGTGCTCTGTGCACGGTATTCTGCCGGAACATAATATCCGGCATCGAGTAACCACACCGCGGGATAGTAGGCCGCGGAATTTCCTGATCATCCAAAAAGGAGTTCGACGCAAAAAGAGAACCCCGAAGTTCGGCTTTCTCTTTTTCTTTTGCGGCATGGGCCAGCGATTCATCACTACGGTGCAAAGGGAGCGATGGCCTAGCAAAATTCCCTAAAACAGCCTTGACGAGAACCACAATGCACTGAAGTAAGGCGAATTAGTCTTTCACCAATTTTGCTTACGTGCTCTAAGATTTGGCAATAAATTTTTTGAAGGACCTAGATGCAGAATCATACTCCTTCTTTAGTACTGTGGTATTTGCGTCCTGTGAACGCGCCGCTGCTGCATAATGCGCTTGGTGAGACTCCAGTTAATGGTGAAGTGCCAACTTATAGGAGCGTCCAAATCAAGGTTGTGACTTGCCGCCAATCCACACCGCAGAAAATAGTATGAAAAATTCCATTCCCAGAGTCACCGCAACAGTAACAGACTCCGCAACGACGTCAGAGTCATCCAGAGAGAAGCAAATCCTCCCCCATGGGTAAGATGCCAAGAATGGCCGCATCCCTTCCCAATCTGCCCCCCCCCCATAATACGTGGGGCACCCTAGGCATTCAGGCTCAGGGCCAGGACATTAACATGCAGGCCCAGGGAGGGATTCTCCAGCTTCTACGTTGCTGGTACCCTCCTGGTCAAATCGATCGAAACGCGACGTTGACAGTGTCAACGTCACTTCACGTCGGAGTCGTGTGCGAGAGGCTCTTCCCCGGGCGCGCCTATTCATTTGGGCTGCATTCAAATAGAATTCAGTGTGCGCAACCTCTTATAAGTTTGCATAACTGGTTTATATATTATATATAAGCTCGTGATTCAGTAGCAAAAAACGGAAGTTATTTTTTGCAACTGAACTTATGGTGTGGAAGCGAAGAGATGCCTAATACAGCTTCATCGGATTGTTGAGTGTTCGTTGGGGACGAGATTAGGTTTGGGGTCGAAAAGACCCTCGACCCTCCACTCTGCAGATGGAAGAGATGCATTCTGATCTAAGAATGTTTATAATAGCCATATTAACTATTATTATCAAGGCCAGAGAGGCTGTGCTCCACTGCCTCTCTGGCTCTGACGTCGAGGGCAGCACGCGCTCTATAGCTAAAAGGGCCTCGGCGGTGACGTGAAAAAATGAACGGCTCTTGGAGAGGATAGGACTGGGGGGCCCGTACCCCCCTCAGACGGGTAAAAGAACTCTAGCGCGAGTCTCGGAATACCTAACCGGTACGGCGTTATTATTTTAGCTAGGTAAATTGCGAATCGTATTGGAATTAGTCCCTACTCTGAAGGTGCCGTTAGGAAGGTGCGTTGACTTGAATGAGTAACTTATGGAGATGATCATGACTTGGCTTAGGAAGTTGAGAGGGTAACGTATGTTACTATAGGGGCAAGAGAGGTGCGGCACTCTTTCGTACTCGTATTTTTATTTATTAAATGTTTACGCACGCTTGACTTAGGGGATAAGACGGTAAATGTGTAAAGAGAGCGTTATGAAAAGCTAAAATTAAGATATGAGTCAGTGAACATAGAAAGAGAGGTACATTTCGAAGATTGATGTAGGAGCAAGAGACAGGCGCGAGCATACATTTTCTTTCTCTTTCTCTCATAGCCTGTAACCTTTTAGTATAACTAAAATGGTTTATTGCGGTCAAAGGGTTTGGTTTTGGGTAAGTCAAACCCACAAAATACTGTTAGGGAGTTTCGGGTTGACATTAATATTGGTGATGGTGGCCGCTGAGGAAGCAGCTTCTACTGTCCATTTGCGACTGTTGCAGCAAAACCGGGCAGTGATAATACAAGTAATTTTACTTGTATTATCATCGGTGTATGTAGTAATGAATAAAATTCTTATTTCAATGTTATATGATGTATATCACGGATTTTACAGTTTATTCACTCTCAGGTATAAACAAAATTATTCAGAATAATTTTAATAAATTAAGAACATAGTGATATTTCAATAAATATTTTTTCACAATAATATTATAATGCGTTCGCGACAATAATTTTGTTGTATTTTATATAGGACACATACTGCCTTCTGCTGCTGTGAACTTAAATATTTTCTTACACAATTAGCAATGATCACAGATTGAGGATTATAAAAAAAAATCTTCTCGGAACGTAGTGCTATTGAGACGATTTAACAATGTAACTCGCAATAGTGATTACTGAGTAATTTAGAGTTGCGTTACAGCTTACCGGCTAACTTACACTAGCTCTCCGGCCGCTCACAGCGACTTCCTGGTTCAAACATTGCTTGTCGATGGATATCAATACCACATTTAAATTAACAATATAATAATAAAATATCAATTGTACCTAAGATTTTTATCGAATACGTACATTCCTTCTCATACTTCTATAATACACTTTGCGGGCGCGCTCGCTCGTAAGCGCGCACGCGGCGAGCGACACACCCCACCAACTCACATTACGTACGTACATTCAGTATTAAACATACATATTGTGATAATAATAAAAATATAATGATACAAATACATCAGTTACGACTACCTTTTCGATTATTGTGTGACATAAATATTTACAAAGCGCGGAAGGAGCGCCAAAGTATTAGGCGAGGCGGAGTTCCGTACGCAAGCCGCGCCGGGCGCCTATACTATCTACCGCTACTGCAGAGTACCTCGTACGAATACAAATATCTTTATTAACTAAAACCTAAACAACCCATCGTCAGGAGAGCCAAACAAATAAATGCTCAAATACAAAATGGATATTTTAAATGTCAAATATATAAAAACGTTACTTAATTATATTTTATATTACACATAGCCAACCTGACAATTACAGTCGGGGGTGACAACTAAAAATACTTTCCTCGGGTGCGTACGCCAGTCGGTGCTGATCGCTACTTCTTATAAAACATACAACATTATTCTAAATACATTGATACCCTTTTGGGACCTCGACAGATGCTACATTGGGAATGCATGATTCTACATAGGATACACAGTTAAGTACCAATGAAAATAATAATGCCCCTAATATATGGATACGCGATAATGCAGTCTATAAAGAGTGAGAGTTAGTGCGAAGATGTACGGCGGCTCGATAATGTGAAGTTTTAGATAATAAAAATAATTGGCATCTAGAAGGAAGCGAGCCCGCGGGTGTGTAAAGATATCCGCGCGGGTCGGCAGTAGGAGGATCAATACACCTGCAGCCCAAACAAGACAATAATACATAAGTTGAGATGAACTGACTAGGGGCTGCGGCCGAACAGCCTTTCATACATAGCTTAATTGAATATCTGTCGTCGCTGGTACTTTCAGAAGTCGATCATCTTCTGTATAAATATTAAAATATACAGCTGTAGGACAATGTAATATTCTATCATTCGAATTGGCTACGTAATTCATGTGCGTATTGGTCGTCCTGGAAAATGATAAATAAAATTGATAAAAATATAGCTAAATTAAATACAATAAACAAATATATATAAATATATCTTAAAAGACATTAAACATTAAAGAGAACGATTCGATGTTAGACTAGCCCGCACGGCGACTTGAACAGTCGACTGCGCCTACCTAGTCCGTACATCTCGACAACCTATATAAGAGAGCGCACTATAGACCGCGAGCCGCCGATGGAGACTAGAGTGAATAGGAAGGGGCTAGCGCTCGCGAAAGACGCCCGCACCGCGGCCCCGGCTATGTACATGGCGAGTGGGCGGCGCGCACGTTAGCACCGCCCACTCGGCGGTGCGTGCGCCGCTGGTTCCACCCACTCGACAGTGCGTGCGCCGCTAGTCCCGCCCACATGGCGGTGCGCGCGCCACTAGCCCCACCCCCGCTCAGTTCACCATGAGCGTGTGCGACTCCATGGGCGCCGCTGAGTCGTACAGCGTGTCCGTGTCCTGTGTGGGCTCACCCTGAAGCTGGCACTGGTTGGACAATGTGCCGGCGCCGCAGTCACAGAAAAATCTGAAATATATAAATCAAATATCATTTCACATCTCATAATGATGCACTGATAACAAACAAAATTCTATAACGCCTGAAGTACTTTGATCTTGCTGAATGTAAAATAACGAAAACGTAGAGAAAATTAAAAACAAGAAATTTCAAATGATTGAATGGATTACGAATATATAATACGTTTAAGCTGCTCCATGAGTGTTCCCAAGATATTTATGACTTGATCTAGCAATAAATATTATGTACTGTACCTGTCATGACGTATAAACTCGACGTCATGTCCCGAATGGCAAGTTTTTATACAATTGACACAAATTGCATTCCTATCTGTTGTGTTGCACGTCTGACATCTGAAACAAAAATAATAATAATATCATCCTAGCCAATTACGGCCACGACGAGCCAACTGCGCAGGACATATTACTTACAGTGCACAAGTCCGTGCGCAGGCCTAAGTGCACTCCCCATTCCCTCATTCTCATATTCCGATGAAATTATAGCTTCAGGTTATGCGTATAAATACGACGGTTAGTCGATGATTGATTTATTACGCGAAATATATACAAGTCGGCGCTCGCTGTCTCTGTCGCTCGTAGGTCCCTCACTCGTGGCGCCATGCACTCGCCGTCTCTCTCGCTCGTAGAACGCTGGCACCACCGCAGGCCACAGCTAATCGCGAGGTTCTTAGATTCGGAGTAGTCGGAGCGCCTGCGCCTTTGATACTTGACTCTGAGACGGGCGCGTCGCGTCCGTATGTTATAAGTTTTTTTTTAAGCAAAACAATTATGTCCCATGTTGTTAAGATTGTTCAGGCAAAAAATTTGTTAAGAGTCTGTAGTCTATCTTGTTAAGAGTGTGTAACTTATATTAGAAGCATAATATCACTTTACCTGTAAAAATCATGCATTGGAAATGATGTGTACGATGATATTTTGTAGAGACATTGTCCTCCGTTTACAGCCTTTTCTACTGCGTCTTGGTTGTTGAATATCTTGTTGCACCTTAATAAAGGAGTTACTCCCGACGCTAAACATAAACCTGGAAATAACAATACAAATATTTATCTCTTTGTGTCTTAAATATAATCTTCAGTTTTTCTTTACTAGTGGCAACAGTTTTCCTCATAATTAAGGCGGGAGACAACAACAGACACTGACAACAATGAGGAGCGCAACTGCATGTCTACTGTACTGTACCGTACACCATGTAGATCATTATTGCTCACCGCGTATAGGTTAATGTAACATTTTCAGCGATATGTTATGCAGTGTGCTGAAGTAAAGATTTTCGGTGGATTTTTTGCTCAACCGATTACACGAACGCTTTAATTGTAATTACGTTATATTAAGGCACGAAAGATAATAGCAACTATGATATTGATCTTACGTCATAACAAAAAAATATTTTACTAACTATAACGTGTGCCACGATGCATGCATGTGCACTTGTAAGTATACAATGTAAACCTACCTCCAAACCTATTATTAAATATTTGATTCTGCTCTAAAGTAGCCGTAGCATTATTAGTTATCTCTACGCCGGCGGCGAGCCCGTCGAAAATGCGGTTGCGCCGTAATACTGGATGACTCTGAGTTGATATTAACACTCCCGCTTGGGCATTACGAAATATGTCATTCTCTTCTAACACACCCTGCAAATAAACGTTTCACATAATTGTATAATTATAAATTATACAGTGAGGTGATTATGATTTGTTTCACAGACACTTATTTAAGTGTCAAGTAGTTTAGCGCGACCACAACAGAAAACTGTGAAATCGTTCTTAAAATTTAAAGGTTTTACAACTTACAAATTTACTTCACATTTTTTTCTTTCTATAGCATAGAGGGACAAACAAGCAATCGGAGCCATTTCATTACACATAAAAACAGGCAACGCCGTATATGTAGATGTGTGGCCCGCCCACCTTCACCTCATCCACACGAAACGCCACCGCATAGATGTCCAGTATGTGAGTTGTGTAGCTTTTAAGGTGGCGTCACAGAAGCGAGAGGTACCTCAAATAAAATAATAATTAATTTAAAGTGCGGGCGTGTCCAGTTGCTAATATCACTACGACTCGAAATAACTCAAACTAGGGTTTTGCAGCATAGTTACAGTACAAAAGGAGTATATTCTAAATGTACCTTTCCCCCATTAAAAATGCAAATGCCTCCGTCGCGGCCGTCGAATATCTTGTTTCGCTTGAGCGTGGGATTGGAGTCAGTCTTGATCCACACGCCGGCCATGGCGTTGTCGAATATCTCGTTCTGCTCGAGGTGGCCGAGACCGCCGTTGTACACGAGCACGCCACCGTTCTGCCCGCCCCAAATCTTGTTGCCACGGATGACAGGGTTACTGCCCGTGCGGATCTGCACGCCCGAGTACAGGTGGTTGAATATATCGTTGTCTTCGAGCTTGCCGTGACCGTTGTCGTAAAAATAAACGCCGACCTGCAATATACGATATTTTCGTTTATTATCTTATATTTTTATTAAATATTAGCTGTTTGTGTGTCGGAGTCACGTGTAAGTCTATTTTATATAATATGACAATTAATCATGAACATTTTTTAAACAATAGGAATGTAAATGTTTTTCGATACAACGTTTATAGAATTTCACAAAATACCCTGCGTATAGTTTGTATTAACTATAATTTAAAATATAAGAGTGCAATTGCCCCTCTCTAGCAAATTGTTCCTAATCATATTATATTTGAGGGCTGAAGAAAAATACTTATTCAGGACAGAGTACTATATATACTCTTGTGTGGTGCACGTGCCTGTTTGCCAGAGTGTATGCGGTTGCGGCGCAGTACGGGCGTGGAGCCGGTGGTGATCCACACGCCGGCGAGCGTGTTGGCGTACACCTCGTTCTCCTCGATGAGCCCCTGCCCCTTCTCGTGCACGTAGATGCCACCGTGCTGCCCATGGTGGATCTTGTTGTGCCTCACTATCGGGTCGCTGTTTGTGCGAATCTGCAACATACACAGGCAATCTGCATATTGTGCAGGTCCTCACCCAGTCTCCATGTGTTAGCCGCAAAGGGGAACAATCACTTTCCATCACGTTTTTTAATATCAGGTTATTTTTTTAATTTTTCGAGTTTATTCTTATAATTTTTCATGTGTAATAATAATTATTACCTGTTTTATATTATAAAGCTCTTGTGCTATTGATTGACAATCGAAGTAGAAACTAAATTAGACTTGCTCAAAATATGATAGAATGTAAAAACATGGAAGAATAATGTGAAAAATAATATAACATTATATAAATTAATATATAAATAATTGCTAATTTCATTCATAATAGCC
Organism: Eumaeus atala; assembly: GCA_017140195.1. Lineage (NCBI taxonomy): Eukaryota > Metazoa > Arthropoda > Insecta > Lepidoptera > Lycaenidae > Eumaeus > Eumaeus atala. Next base: position 746,710 of record JAFELO010001027.1, on the reverse strand, counting down.
TCTACTCTAACTGGGGACTGATTAGTAAAGCTTCATTTATTTTTATTCCAGTCCTATAAAGAAATATTATTTCAGTCCTATAAAAAAAAGATGAATATAAAAATATATACTTACATAATATATTGTTAAATGTTAATGAGTTTTATACAAGTGCAAGAACTGGTATATAAGAATATGGCTATTTCATGCATTCATATCATTCAACATAACTACTATTCGTTATTTGTTAGTGAAATCTGCTAAATAGTAATAAAGTTCAATGTCAAATGTAAATAAGCTAATTATTGTAAGACTCTACAGCGCGTACATACATTTACATTTATAATCTAAATGTGTTTACAAAATAAAATTATTATTATTGAAGTAAAACTTCTTGACTTGGGGAGTAAAATGGTGAACGTGTGACGAGAGAGTTACGGAAACGAGGCAACGGAAGTTGAGAGGGAGGTATTACTGAGTGAGGGTAGTCAGTCAGTTAGAGCACATGGTAAACAAAAAAACATGTAAAATGTTAGGACCATACGAAAGTAAGAAAAAATAAGGGGAAAAATGTGAAGCCCTTGACTAGTCCTTGTAAAATCTGTGAGATATCTAATAAGGGTATACATTACCAACACTAAATCCGAATGCTTGTTCAAGATTAAAGAAGTGTTAATAATACATAATTAGAGACAGAATTAAATGAAATTGATCCAAAAAACGAATAGTGCCGCCATTAATAAAAAAAATAATTTAATTTAAAGTAATTTCTTATATGTGACACATAGCAAACATCAGGAATCTATGATTCGAAATCTAATGTGTCATTAATAAATTCAAAATTATTATGTTTAAAAAATGTACTTACTTGTAATAAAAGTTTTATATTAAGACTCATTATTATTATTGTTTACAGAATGTTTTGTATAAATAAAACTTCTCTTTTCAAAGCAACGAAGTTTTGGTTGTAGTTATAATATATACCAAACATTGTCTTTCGCAACCCCTGGAGTTGTAAATGCCACGATATGCTTTGGTCTAAATGGATGCCTAACCTTTTAAAAGATTTGCTTATAGTAATTACAGATCCCCCCCCCCCCCGATAGTAATATTCGGAAGCTTCTCCCAATCAATTTTGGCAATTAATTGTCGGCTACCAAATATCATGCATTGAGTTTTCTCGGAATTCACATGCAGACCATAGCTCTTAACTCCAATGTAGTGTGCCGTCAAGATCGTCATTCGTTTGTGAAAAAGAATTGGAGATCGATAACACAGGTAAATCTGCAAATGGTCTGCATACATATAGGGAGACGATATTTTAAGAGTGATAGAATTTATAAAGATGGAAAAAAGAAAAGGCGATAGTACGCTGCCTCGAGAAACTCCGGTAGAAATATTGTTGCCAAGTTGAGGAAATTCTATCTCACGCTGCCGGCGACCCTGAAGAAAAATCCACGCGTTGAGGGAAGAGTTTAAAATATGTGAGTAAGAATGTGTGAAACGATCTATATGATTGAGACAATCCTTTCACGGCCAATGCCATCACATCCGACGGCTTTCGAGGCGATGGATAATATAGCCCCTCTAACAACCGCAGGCAGACAATTCACTGAATGTAAACGGGCTGAAATTTTGAACAGGTAATAAGGAAAGTTTATTTATGGTTTGAGAATTAAAGATTGGGTCAAATTTTTGAGAGGGTTAGAAAAATGACTATTTATTTAATCTAATTCTAAATTAGGAGGAATAGATGGTTTAGAAGCTTTAATAAGACATAGACTTTAAGAATTTCCAGACTTTGGCCTCCGTTTCCGATAGACTAGTGAATATAGCGAAGCGGCGCATCCCTACACATAGTATTTACAGCGATTCGGGCTTTGTTATAAGTAGTGTTCGGATTATAAACAGAGTAGTAATTTTAAGTTTAGCTTTGGCTCTATTTCTTTTATTCATCACTGTTCTAATCTCATCAGAGAACAAAGGTGCGGGTGAATGTTTTAATTTTATGTGGCGTAATTGCACGGGCCGATCATAAAGTTGGATAATAAGTTTGTTAAAAGTGAAAATCTTATTATCAGTAATGTTGGATGCGGAAAATATATACTGGACAATGGTGTCCACCATTGTCCAGTCTATATTTTCCGCACCCAGCAGAACCTGGTTCCTTTTCATCCCCTTTAAATTGAGTTGCATTGGAAAACCCGTGTGCCGCACACGGTTCGAAATTAGCAATATGCATTGGGGAACAACATAAGGAGAGAAAGGGATGAGTTAGATAGTGACGCGTAGCGTTAAGAAGTAGAATGTTCAAGTTGTAAGAATCAATAATAATGAGCAGCTTTTTAGAACGTAATTAGTTTTTGAGCACGCAGGTGTTAAAATCGCCTATCAGTATGGTATGCTGTTAAGATGGTGTGTAGATGTCTAAAATTTTCTTAAAAGAAGGAAAATAGTTTATGGAAAGATGAGGACTGTAGAAGACGCCAAATAACAGTTTAGAACATTTTGGCTCGACTTGAAGTAAAATATACTCTGCGTGACGTGAGCAGCTTAAAATTTTTAAAGGAATTGCAGATCTGAGATAAACTGCTACACCACCGCCAGCCCTACCGAGCCTATCATTTCAGAAACCAGGAAGGGAGTAAGTGACAGAAGAGACACAGGGCTTAAACCAGAATTTAGACATGAGGATAGCATGAACAGAAGGCCGCAGTTCGAAACAAAGCGCGAGATCCGATAAATGCGCAGGTATACATACTCTGAGCATTTGTGTACACGATATTAAAATTTTTCTCCATGAAAGAAAATTTCGAAGCAAGAGTATTGTGAATGGGTAAGGATGAAACTCTTTCTAAGCTACCTTCGCAGCACTTTGAAGGTGATATTGAATAAAAACTTTCATCATCACCTGTCATATTTGGTGCACATTTTATCGATAATAAATTACTAATATTGTATATTAAATATGATATTATATTGAATGTATAAACTATGTATATATACACTATTCAAAACAAAATAATTGCCACTAAGATTTTTTGATGTATCATGAAAATAATAAAGACATTAACTTGTTTAACTTATGTAACTACAACATAATGTTATAATATAGGCTAACAATTGCTCAAAAGAATGATCACGAATTGTTTTTTTTAATGTTCATAGTAAAATTGGCCATTTTGAATGAAAAATATGAACAAAAGAAATCACCGGAAAAAGACAAACTACTGTTCTTGTCACTTTCGTTTCTTCTTTTTAATAACGAGTATGTCATTAAGAGTATTCATCTGGAATCTCCTCCCAAGCATCTTTTAAAGCGTCACTCAGCTGCTGTTGGTTTTAGACCCCTTGCTCATTCTCGCTAACTCCTTTTTTCAATCGGTCCCACAGTTGTTCGATCGGATTTCCGATCGGAAATCCGGACTGTTAGCTGGCCATGGTAATACCTCAATATGAGACCCTTCTAGGACAGTTTGGGTTGATCCAGCTGTGTGTGCACGGGCATTATCTTGCATCAGGAGGAATCCAGGCCCCACTCGCTGTGCAAATAGGATCACTTGAGGTCGTCGTGCAATCGATTATGTTATAGTTTGATCACTGACACGGGTACCCCTTGTCAGCCGTAGCTGGTGTTGTAACTTACGGGCCGTTACTGTACGATCACGACAAGCACTTAGTTGGATGTACCGATCCTCATGAGTCGTTGTTATGCGAACTCTACCTGAATCAGGTCTCCTGGCAACACCGCCAGTGTCTTGGAAGCGATGCCATACATTTTGGATAGCTCTTCGAGAAAAACCCAACTGCAAACCCACGTAACGCTGAGAGCGTCCTTCTTGAATCATAGTTATGGCTCTGGTTGCTATAAATGTATCCATGTGCCTTTTTACTGGTGGCATAATTAAGGGGAGATGATCAATGAATCAATTAAAATTGAAAACGTAACACTTTTTTCCTAAAATAACCGAAACAAGTTAAGAAGACAATCAAAGAATATCATAAGAATAACATCCAATTTTTAAATTTTGGCCAATACTTTCAACTTTGGAACACGAACACGTAAAATAAAAAAGGCATAAAAGAAATCAGACACTAAAGAGTTCGTAATATTATTATAATGCTACTTATCAATTACTTTCAGTTTACTAAATCGCACTTAAATGTAAATAAATTAGTGGCCCTTATTTCGTTTCGATTAGTACTCGAAACGAAATACTGGCCGAAACGTCAAATTTGAAATTATACGAACTGATAGAATTTGTGTGAACTTTCTCTGAACCAAGAACTCTGCCGTAAATTTTCTCACCAAAGTAAAGAAACGAAATTCGTGCGGTGATAGTCTTTTTTAAATTTTAGAGTTTTAAAAGGGAAAACAGGAACCCCGATTGAAATCAAGCTAGACAGTGTTATAGGATGCGTGCTTCTACATTGAGTACAATTCAGTCCTGGGTAACTGATTTTAAACGTGGGAGACTTACCTGCGAAGACGCCAACAAGTCTTTCCGTCCTAATAAAGTCATGAATCCGGACATGAAAATCGTTTTGGATGATCGGCGCTGAATGTTTCCTCAGATAGTCTCCAGAGAGGGCAGCATTTCCCCTGAACGTTTTTAACATTTTACACCAATATGAAAAAGCTTTGCGCGCGATGGGTGCCGCGTTTACTCAATATCAACCAAAAGCAACATCGAGTGGACGATTCGTGGGAGCGTTGGACGCTGTTTAAGCGTGTTTTTGGGATGTATCCGTGTTTCAGCTACTGTCACATGACAGCAGAGGAAACACGGATACATCATTATACTCCTGAGACGAAAGAACAATGTAAGCAGTGGACTGAGAGCAGAAAACCTGCGCCGAAAAAGCAAAAACGGCCGGCAAAGTGATGGCGACTGTTTTTCGGGATGCTCGAGGAATTATTATAGTGGATTATTTGCACAGAGGAAAAATATAAATGGAGAGTATTAGGCAAGCTTGCTGCAAAAATTTAGTGAAGAAATTCGAAAGAAACGCCTCATTTCGCCATAAGAAGGTTCTATTCCACCACGACAACGCACCTGTGCACTCGTCAAGGGTTGCACTTGCCAAACTGGCCCCTTGCGGCTTGACTTCCACTTATTCCCGAATCTCAGGAAATGGTTAGGTGGGCGAAGATTTTCATCAAAAGATGAAATCATTGTCGTCGTAGACGAGTATTTAAATAGATTATTAAAGTTTTTCTTTGTCGTTTCGGATACTTATCAATCACCCCTCGTATATATATAGATTTTCTGCTAATACAAAAAAGAATGTATTAATGTTGATATCAAACAATTAATAGAATAAATTTTAATATACCTACATAGCTAATAAATTAGCGTGAGCAACATTTTATTAATATAATTATATTAATATAATAAGGTAATAAGGTTCAAAATGCGAAATCGTGAACTTTGTGTTAAAGAACAGACAAATTTACACTTCACTTATAATTTGGCATGAACTCATTAATAAGTGATGTGAAGAAAGAAATAAGAATTAGAAGAAAAAAATAATTTAAAAAAGTAATTGGTTGATTTTAATCTTTGAATAGAAATCTATTTAAGTTGGAAATTTATTTAAAAAGATTATCTGGCCTTGACCAACCTTCTCGGCCGCTTGTACCCCTCCGATGTCGTCTGACTATTTATTCCAGTCGGTTTATCTGCTTCAGCTAGAGCGCCTGAACATGCTACAACTGGGATGGAGTTTAGCTCGACCAACGAAGTTGTTGACGAGACATCAGGAGCAAGGATAATGATAGAGCATTTTTTTCCAGCAATTTGATACACCGAAAATTTTCCGGGCAGACAAGTAGGCTTCGTGTCCTCCTTTATTAAGAAATTCGGATATTGTTATACCCGTCCGTACCTTTAAATATTTAGATTTCTCATGCCAAATGCCATCTCTAATGCAAATATCTTGAAACTTTACAAGTATTGGACGAGGAATATCACTCTTTACTAACTCTATCCGGTGGCACCGTTTTATACAAGGAAGATCAACGTTAGGAATTTTACGTTGATTTCTTACAATATTAATTAGTGTGGATGCGGTTGTCCTCTTTATTATCCTGATGCACTAGCAGTATTTTTCTGTGTCTCCTCATCTCTTCTTGGTCCTGTACCTTGGCAAGGAGCTCAACTTGGGATTGCAGGTTTTGGAGAGCCGACAGTATAAAGTATCTGAAGGTTTCTTTCTAACTCTCTTTCGATGCGTGTAGTGGGACTTGCAGTGGCAGAGTATCTGGTGGCCTTCTGCAAGTCTTTGTGGAAGTTGGATGACGGCTTGATTTGAAGAATTTTGTCAGGTCATCAATTGTTTTCTGTACTGCTTCCCTTTTTAAGGTTAAGTGAGGTATAAATTTGTGGTGGTCAAACTTGCTTAAAAGGATTTTTTTTAAGTCGGTGGTCACGGGTATTATTAAATTCTAAAAACACAGAGCTAATAAAAGCGCGTGTGTTATATGACGTCTACCCACGAAAAAACGTAACTCTCATTCTATATTCTACCCAGAAGTATAGAATGAGAGTTACGTTTTGTATGTTACTTTAAGCGAGCACACATTTTCTTTCTCTCTTTCTCTCATAGCCAGTTATGTTTTGTATAACTAAAGAAGTTTTACTTCGGTTGTGTGGTGTAAAGCACATTGTTGACAGTCAATATGTAAAACAATATTACACTTCTAAGTCTCAGACGTGCAATGATACTGGCAAATACACCAGGAAGTCACATTAAAAGAAAAAGAAGAAAAAGTGATTTTAAAAATGAAAGTCTCAAACTTTACTCTCATATTATGAAGTCATGTATGAAACAAGCACACAAACCTGTATACCGGCTAATGCATTTCCATAAATATTATTGTGCTCAATGAGTCCACGTCCCTCTCCGAATATGTACACTCCGCCCTGGTGGCCGTTGTAAATCTCGTTCCTGCGAATGGTGGGGTTGCTGTTGGATGTGATCCACACTCCCGCGAAGTTGTTCGAGTGTATCTTATTGTCTATGAACTGGCCGAGGCCGGACTCATGCACATATATGCCCCCTGTCTGTCCGTGGTGGATCTCGCAGTGAACTACGGTGGGATTGGCGCCGGCCTTCACCTCGAAGCCGGCGATTCTGTTGTTGTGTATGTCATTCGCCTCAAAGTAGCCCTAAAAACAAATAAAATGTTGACCAAACTAGCTCGCACATTTTTTTAGACCATCAATAAATCATATCTAAGGCTAGTTGTGGTTAGCGTTTCGGATTTCTTTTCCGGCGCCCAGATTCGAACCCCACCCACCAATGAATTTTTCTTAAGGACTTTTCCGAATGCTCCTACGGCGAAGGAAACCAACGCGAGGAAACTCGGAGTCGTGTATTCGAATTCGAACTAATCAAGGATTAGACCTGGTTTCCCTTTTAGGTTGCAGATGTTAGTTGACAGTCGCTGTCGAAGAACTAGCATCCTTGTCAACTCCCGTAGATTAGGCAAGGTAAGGACCAGGATAACCGTTTCTATATCGGAGTTGTCTTATAGGAAGAAAATCAATAAATTGTATCTAAATGAACAATCACGAAAAATCCACAATTTTATAATCGGTGTCCTTGGTGGCTTGTCACAACAGGAGTTATTTATTGTCATTAAATACAGTCATATATGTCATAAAAGAAGCCCATTACAAAATTGCTCCTCTAGCCATGACAAAACGAGTCCAATCCTATTCTAATACTGGCAACTTATTCGGGCAGTTACTTTTAATGGGCAGATAAGACATAAACTCGATTGTATACTTGACGTCCTTAGGGGATTATAAGTAATAATAGTGACGAATTCATACTTTTGCTTTGGAAGGTGCTTGGTTATAGTGAGTGAGTAAAGAAGTGATTTTATCAGGAAATTTTAAGATGTGTCTGACTCGAAGGGAAGACTCGAGACGCGCTTGGAAGATCTTAAGCTTAACCCTCTCACTTCTAAGTAAGTGAAGTACTGACCAGGCCGTTCTCGAAGGTGAATATGCCGACGTCCCGGCCGTGGTGGATGTGGTTGCGACGCATGATGGGGTTGGCGAAGTTCTTGACCCAAATACCGGCGAGCGCGTTGCGCGAGATTTCGTTGTCCTGGTAGGCGCCCTGCGCGTAGTCTGTCACGTACAGCCCAACGTTCTCGCAGTCGCTGATGTCGCAGTGCTTCACCACCGGGTTGGCGCCGGCACCGCTCACGCACACTGCCGCGCCCACTGCACGCACATAGATGTTTGAATATACTCAGAATACGGCAGGAACGAAAGCAGCAGCGATTTTTTATATAGTAAAAACGACGTCGGAGCTCCTGTGCTCGGTTGACTGCCTGCCATAAATATTCACATATTTATTATGCTCCTTCCCTCCAATTGGCCACCAGGAAAACGTGCACACTGGGTTTGTTTAGTACGAACTTTGAAAATGTCAAATGATTTTGACATTGACAGTGGCTCATCCATTTGAGTTGAGCAAAGACCATTGACATGAATCCATAGAGATAATATATGAGAAAGAAAGCCAATCACAAATCGCACGAAACGTTACAGCAGTTACTCTACAGCGGTGTCATGTGAGCGAGAGATAGAAAAGGTTGACAGACGTGAAAATAAACAGAGTCTGCGATATTCCAGCGTCAGTGTGGACTGGCACCAGCCAGAAGTGTTGAGTTTACATTCTGCATGTACCGTACCAACTTGCCGGATTGCCGTTGCCGGATACTCTTACATCACAATGTAAAAGTAGCGTTAAACGCTTAGACGACCGATACCTGTTACTCTCACCGTGGCCGGTCCGCTTCGAAAAATAAAGATTCTAATTCAGCAGTTGATGAATTAGAACTGACGATGAAGATGTATAAGCGTTAGGGCCATTGCTACATGGCAGACATATCGGTCTCCCATTGACAATGAGTTGACAACAATGCCCTTGCGACTCGTGAGTAGAGAGACTCGTAGAGACATATTTTCGATATGAACCAATGTATGCAATAAGTGCAGTAGTAGTCACTTACCGTCAGGCGATCCAACTACTGCTTGCCTAATTTAGTGAAAGAGTTTAGTTTTACATTTAGTTATCTTTTTTATAGTATAGAATCATAAACGAACACGGCTCAGGATGATGAACGGAGTGGAGTACAATTAGGAAGGCCGACTCCAGCACCATATGAAAAATATACCCAGGGACAAAGAGAAAGTGAGGGAGTGAGTGAGTGAGTGAGATATATATATGAAGACGGTCAAACGGAGCCACGCGGACCCCCATTAATAGCCGAATATGCCTTTCCCACCTTCATCAAACAACCCCATTCCAATTCATATGAGCTATTATGAAATTTTTACTTTTACCCTTTCGTTAGTAACGAGAGTCGTCGACTTTTCAAGTTAATTGTGAAATGTTTCCATAAACATCAACTATAGCTACTTATATAGAGATCAGTATAAAAAACACTAATGTGTACGCACCGACGCTTGCGCTGCGGATAACGCAGTGGTCGACGGTGGGGGAGCAGTTGTCGGACACCTCGAGGCAGTAGTGCTTGTGGTGCTGCATGGTGGAGGTGGCGTCGGGCGAGAACTTGAGCGTCATATGGCCGGCGTACGCACGGTTTGCGCCCTCCGCGAACGTGAGCGTAGACTCCGCCTCGCGTTCCAGCACCACCGACTCCGCCACGTTACCCGCCGCACAACCTATCCCACAAATGATCAATCAGGTCATTATTTATTTATAACATTGTTGAAATATTTTGACAGTTTCTTCACCATACGGGCAATGACAGTAGAAAATACCCATATGTTTGGTGTGAGTGTGAGTACATACCGATGAGCTGCACGTCGGTCTCGATAGCGAGGCACTCTTCTTGGTAGAGGCCGGCGTGCACAAACACGAGCGCGGGCGTATGAGCGTGCCCGGGCGCGGAGGCGGCGCGGCGACACGCGCACGCCGCCGGCCCACAAGAGCATGCGCTTGTGCCCGCCCCGCCCCTTTCCTCTACATACTCGAGAGCTGCCTGCAACAAACCACGCTATACTGACGGAGGATTGCAGATACTGATACATGGCGTCACATACATATTTTATCTTCTCAGTTACTTTGAATACCGCATGAATGTTTAGGTTAATACACACTTTCTCCTTTCGGTTACTTTGATTACAGCATGAGTAGTAAAATTTACATACCCTAATCGTGTTAAAGTGTTTGATCCGCGAGTCCTTGTTAGGTCGGTGGGCAGGACGCACGTGGATGCCGTAGTACAGCTGACGGAAGCTCTCCTTCCACGGGTTATCGGCGTCGCAGTCGTCCGACACCACGAACTCGAACTGACATGGCGCGGGGTGCATGAGTGGCGTGTCGTACTCGAACACTGATTGGTATAATCGCTTCCTGGAGGTGAGTACAATCCCTTAGCCACGACCTTTATCATCTTTGTGGTGTTAGGGCTAGATTTTGGGCCCAGGTTACTATTATAGTGTCAACTAATTAAATGTTTTCATACATTAACTATTTCTAAGCTCAACCTATGAAACCAAAAAGTGTAGTTCATTTAACACTTAAGTTCCTAATAAACCAACCAAGACTTAAGTAACATACACAATATATAAAACCACCATATTTTTTACCGTTCTAGTGTAGTAAGACAATTCTTTAGTCCATAGTTAATACTAAACACAAATTCATTCATGAATTGCTTGAATGTCTGTGTGATAGACTACCATGCTTATAAACCCTGCCCAGGCCTAAGAAAATTAGCCAGTGCACATCTGGCCTCAAATCTCAATACAGCCAGGTTCGAATCGTTGCTGACTAATATTCAATTCAGACCGGCTAGTACAGAGATCTTAATAACACGGTAACGTAATATCGACACCTTGTGTTGAACCGCAGGTTTACTTATCCTATTTTTATATTTTATCGATATTCTTCAAGTTACAAGGGCAATCTATTTATGAAATATACTCTAAATAATATCCTTCCTGAATTTCAGCTGATACCATCTACAGATGTCGGAAATTACGGAATATCTAATTATTATATAAGACTAGAAGTGGTTTTTGACATGTATTAACAGATGGGATTTTTATTAAACTTAAGTACATTACATGAAATATTTATACACCATATATGTTTTCTAGCCAATCCTCAGTGTGGCCTAGTGGGTAATTCTATGTGTGAATCGTCGTATAAAGGATTGTGCTCGGAACTTCGAGTGTTATTTGGGTTTATCTCCCGAAATACCGATCCCGTGGCAATTCTGTGATAAAAACTTGCTCACATTTCGCCCTAGGCTAAACCTTCTCTCTCTATCTTTATATGAGAAAACCACTCCCTGGTGGTACCCATTTTTTTGTAAAATCAATCTCTCGATCGGTTATATAAAAATTTCATCAAGTCTTAGCATTGTGAAAATAACTAACACTTGAGAAAACCCAGAGAACCAGTTTAGTGGCAACACAATGGAGACAGGAATAAAATAGATTTATTAGCTCTCTAATTATATTTAGTATATATTAGTAATATTTTCAAGGTCGCAATAGGAAGCCATTAGATCTACGGAAGCGTGTGTTATTTCGGCGGTGACGTACATATGCGCTTATTTATAAATATCACCTCAACAAGTTCAAACATTACCGTGGTTTCCTTTTCTATAAAATATCCCATCAACAATATAAATTATTAAATATAAGAGCAAAGTTTAACACTAATTATAATGGCATATGTATAATTATCTAAACTTTCGACATGGCTAGTTTTTAACAATCAGCTATCTACTAGTAGAGCAACATAGATATTTTTACACTTCACTGAAAAAGTACATTTCCAAGAAACAATAAGTACAATAGCAAAAATTAGTCATCATCGGTTTCATCAGTTGAATCATCATTTACTTTCAATATAATATTTTTTTATTTCATTAAGATTTTATCATAGAGAACACTCAAACATATAATAATAATATCTGGGTGGGGTTGGACATCGCTATTTGTTTAAGTTTTGATGTCATGGTATGATTTTTTTTTGTTTTTTTTTCATAGTATAACTCCGAGTCGGCTACTGACCGTTGCCGTTCTCTACACCTGCCCTCTAATGGGCCAACGACCACTCACGTAGCGCGTCACTTTATGACGGTGTCATGTGAGCGAGGGAACCCCGCCGGTGGTGCTGGCTGCGATGCAGCACGACTAACGCGGGTTTACATACCAGAGCTCCGTGTCGTTGGCGATGGTGTTGAAGCGCTTGCACACCTGCGCCACGCGGCACAGGTCGCGCTCGGTGAGGTGCGACAGTATGCACAGCAGCACCTCGTCCGGCAGCTCGTACTGCAGGTACTGCGACACGTTGCACACGTCCACGCCCTGCGACAGCGATCTGGAAACGACACGAAAACACTCAGCACCGTATCCCATTATATACGTGCTCCACGTGGTCCACTTACCGACCACTCCAAGCATAGGCCAGCGACCTCTTTTGTTGCGACCCCCGATAGTCTTAAGAGAATCGAGACTGTTTTTTTTAAATTAATGTTTATGCGCCATGTTTTGCCACGTTGTGGCCCTTGCCAACTAATAGGTTGCCGACTACTGGCGTAGACAAATTTAGACGAAACATAATTGATGTAAGTTAATAGTGTTTGTTAGTTACCGTTCTCACTTTCATGAAATTTGGAAATGTTGTGTCAGAATAACTATAATATATAAATACTAACTTTTGTACATGGTTTTGTCTGTAGTCCACGCGAAGTCACGGGCAACAGCCAATACATCTATGTTATAATGATCTCTATATATTAAACAATATTTTGTTCAGACGCAACTGGCGAAAAACAACAATTGTAAGAAATAACACAGACCAACAGCTCTCATGTCATTTGAGATGAACACCCAGCACACGATCTGAGAGAGAATATTCGCCATTCATTGGTTAATTTAATACAAACTTAATAAATGCGCCGCAATCGCTTAACGTTTTATTGTTATTAACATAAGGAAGTTTTGGGACAAACCTTGAGAATAAATCATCTGCAGTTTAACAGTTTCAGAGTTAAATTTGGTTTCCATTGTGATCGTAAAGTTAAATACATGATATTATGTATAGTGAGATCTATGACAAAGATGTCTAGAGGTCAATGTCTAGACTATTTACAGTTCGATTGTTTATTCCTAGGAAACAGTTTAAAAAATGATCTTAATTACGGAGGCAGTGTTATAGTTTCATTGCAATCGAATTACGCCGAAACGACACACGTTTGAAATAATACCGGCGTGATTACTGAAGAGTCCGAATGGTCCATATGGGAGTGGCCAGCGGGAACTCTCACTTTAGAGTGAAACATGACCTGTTTCACTCTAAAGTGAGAGTTCGTGAGTTACGCATCTGCATAACTCATGATTGTGCAGATGTTTATAGGTGTCGGTAGGCATTAAAGAACTCCTACTGCTCATTCGACATCACGCCGAGGAAGAGAAGCACTGCACTCGTTCGTAACTAAGGAACTATTATTATAAAACCTATAGGTTTTTAATAAATATTTTTCAGTGATAGAATTACTATTTATCAGTTTTCAGATTTCGTTGTTTATCTGTACAGAAAGTTTTCTAAGTACGATCCTATACAAGATATGCGTACAAATGGCCATCTCTTGATTGCGTTTAAATATTTATTGTGCATCAATGGATAGCCGACTAAGTGTTTGGCGCTTATTTCATTTTGCAGAAATTTTTGAAAGACAGTCGGACAGACAACAAAGTGATCCCATAAAGTTTCCGTCTTTTTTTTTTCTGAAGAGTTCCTGAATCCCGAAGATACGTATTTATTCATAATGCCTACGTTCTAGGCCTCTTCCTTGCCGGCAGTGAGCACGCGCCCGAGGGCCCGGGCTCGTGGTAGGCGGGAGGCGACTTGCGGCGCAAGTCGTAGGGACTGTGGTGGCCGGCGGTGGTGGCGGCGGCCGCAGCGGGCACGGGGGGCGAGCCGCCGCCGCCGCTGCCGCTGGGCCCGGCGCAGGCTATGGCCGCCATCGCACTTCCCGTCACGTTGTTGGGACACGGCACCGACTCACATGGCTCGCCTGCAATTGATATATACTCATCAATGTTTAATAGCAGTAATAGGTACTGTTAAACTAGTGGTTAAGTGTGGTCACATGATCAAGACGAATCTGTGGCAAATGCGTGACCCGCAACAATGAACCGGCCAGTCGCATAAGTGTCCCTTTTGCCAAAACATTTGTAGCCACCACATACCACTACCGTGCTACCGTGAGGTTATAGTGGCGCTGGAACGTAGATGTCTTTTTTAAAGTTCATTTTGGAAGCGATATGAATCGCAGACATGAGCTGAAGAGGTCTAAAAGTCCCACTACCAGGACAGCTGTGGACCGATGAATAGTTGATGTGATGGTAAACTAGTCCTAAATGATCTTAAATGATTATTTCATCTGCAGTGTCAATATGCATCAGTCCTAAACATGTCATTCCTGTTCTGCGGCTAGAATAATTATAAAATAATAAAATAATCGTGTCTCCATATATAAAACTATTATTAACAGATTATGTAATGGGTTATTGTCTTCTATGCACTTTTATTTTTATAAGTTTGCATAGTTATTAAACTAAAAATAGGAAAATATCATTGATCAATCAAATGTTGTAGTTCTTCATGTTAATTTATGATAATAACGACAGTGTCAAGCAGCTGCAATCACCTTGATAATCAACCAACTATTTAGCATCACAACAAGGAACCTTGTTTATTTTGGAAATGAAGAGAAACTTCTATTTACAGATGTTTAAATTTCATTAATTTAAGCTCACTCCCTTTTTTCTCACTAAAGAGACAATGGGCTCTCAGAAGATCGGTGGACAGATCGGTCACTAAGGTTCTGGAATGGAGGACGCATTTAGGAAAACGAAGTGTTGGTCGACCTTCACCAGGTGGGAAGTTCCATGCATTAGCTGGTCCGGGATGGATGCGATTAGATCGGCCGTGTTGGCGTTCATTGAAATAGGCCTCAGCAGTGGATCGATAAGGGCTGATAATGATGATGAAGCTCACAAACAATATATGTTTTATTATTTATCCATTATTTTCAATATGTAGCAACCAAATTTCACTTTTGGATCACTCCCCTAGTGCTGATTATCTCTACGAGCCATTCATGCATATCAGAGCCGCGGCCATTTAAGCTATCGTGTACGAGCTGCCCTCTACGTCAGGGGCGGACCCCTTTTCGACCCCAAACCTAATCTCGACGCCCGATGAGCACTCATAGCAATCCGATGAAGCTGTATTGCGCTTCTCTTTTCTTCCACAAGTAAACAATCTCATCATCATGGTTTTTTATGTCTCCAGCCTTGCATTTTAAACATAAGTTAATGCCATACTCAATGCTCCTTTTAAAAGTGTTGCTACACTTCATATTTCTGAACCAACATGACCCATAGACCGTAAAAAAGCCCTATAAAGTGTCAACAGCCACATTACCGCAAAATCTCTGCCTCTTATTCTAACAAAAAAGGAGGAGAATTGAGAAACCTCAAAGGAGATTAAGACAGCAATACTCCTCCTGTCATTACATTCATATTGCTTGCTGTAATGATGTTTATTAATTTAAGCTTACATTTTTTATATGCATATTTTATTCAACAATATAGATATAATTTATGTAAACAATGATTCCGTCATAATATCTTGTAGTATAGTATAGTGTTCTTAAATTCTCTCATTTTAGCTCAATATCAATATTTAAATTATTTAAAAAAACTTAAATAGACAAGTTTGGTGGGTGTTGTTTTTGTTTTTTATATTTACTTTTACCTGTTGATATTTCTTACCTGACCAAATCTTAACAAAACAACATTTACTTGTTGTACATATTGTTAATATTGTATACTGTTTCAAAATGTATTAATCAATATAAAATGTGTAGAAAAGGATCTTTTCCCTTTCAACTGAACAATTTTAAATTAGGTACATACACTTAAGATTATATGGAGATTTGCAGAAATTATAAAAATTATCTAATCTAACAACTGTATGTACCTCATTTTTACAAATAAATTTTAATATAATATGATTTTATTATTTTAAAATTTCGAAATGTCATTCACACATGTTTATAATGTGTCAACTGTCAAAATTTAACTTTGTTTTTATACTTTATAATTGGAATTGACATTCAATAGCTGGGCAATGGATTACTAGTAATTAATTAATTCATACACCATTGAATTAAAGTTCATAATTATTATTAAAATTTATGAATATAAGTAATTATATAAGAAAATACCTACAACCTACTACACCCTAGTGTTTGTATGAAGTAGGTATTTTTTATAACAAATGTAGAAGTTTGTGTGTATGATATTCCTTTGTGTAGAAACCAATATATAATAATTACTATCTGGAATAACATAGAACAATAGTGATAAAAAAATATATTATAGTTCCTTTCAGGTAAATTTTTGTAGGTGGAACTGAGGTACAACAAAAACTATATAGCATTAGAAGTTATAGTATGAATAAAGGCAACTCAGATATATAGAAACAAACATCAACAAGCAATATATTAATTATAACTGTTGCCTCTGACTTAAGTACAAATTTTAGAAGATCACAGCATACGAGGGTGGATTGAAAAGTACTCAGCCTAAGACATATTCATTCAATTCTAAAAATCAAATCTACCCACATTATTTAGTTCATTTCAAACTAGTTAGTTGTGTGAAGTTCAAAACGTGTGCGATAATTAGTTGTGATTTTATATTTTTTTAATGAAGCAATCGGACATAGTTTCAACAGCATGCCGTCAGGTACCTCCATAAGAAGATGCTATCACCAAAAGCCGTCCATGATAATATGGTCCATACTTTAAGAGAAAGAAGAAAGAAGCTCTGCATTATACATCCGTTAAAGAATAGATAGTTGAGAGTGTGAAAATTGAGCCCCTTTCGGGAAGGCTATCAACATCCACTACCGAAGAAAATATTTAAAAAGTACTAGATTTAATTATCGGAGACCGCAGATTAAAAATTGGAGATATAACTGAGATTATAGGCATCTCTTATGAACAAACTCAAAACATCATAGTCAACCAATTGTGTTTCCAAGAGGTGTCTGCGAGGTGGGTTCCGTGACTGCCTTCAGTTAAACAAAAAAGGATGCGATTGACTATTCTATGTGTATATTTGGAGTTATTTGAAGCCGATGCATCTGCCTTCTTGAATCAGTTTGTTACAGTAGACAAAACATGGGTTCACTATCATACGCCAGAAACAAAACAACAATTGAAACAATAAATAAAACATGGCATTTTGTGCCTTAAGGCATTTTCGACAAACAATGAGGTTAAAATAGCAGCTGACACATATTTTGACTCTAAGCAAGAATATTTTTTTTTCAATGGTCTCAATTCTTTAAATGGGAAATGGCAAAAGTACATCGAGATTGATAATTATGTACAAAAATAAAAATATAACTGATTTAGTATGTGTTTATTTTCTTGGTTAGGCCGAATATATAATCTATGAATGTATATCTCTATAATGAATGTATATACTCTACACATTACAGGAGATATTGCAAGCAGTGTTTTGAAAAATAACATAATTGGCTGAGTAAAATAGTAGTAGTAGTAATATTAAATCAAAATTACAACTTATGTCATTAATATTAAGTATTCTAACAAAGTTTGGCTACAGTTGAAAAAAGTGATGGTGCATTTTTCCTTTCAACTGTCGAGTACACACCGCGTATTTTTACTCCTGAAACTTTTATTCATAACTTCCTACTTAAGTGATCATTCATCATTGAGTGAAGTATTTATATTGAAGACAAGCAGTTTTTAAACATATTTTATATACAATTCAAATCAGTGTAAATTTTGCAAAGATATCAGTAGATTCAGTGTGATAAATATTGTGTTGACTTTTATAGTTAATTCGAACTTTTGAAGTACCCTCGTAAAAAATATTGTTGCTGTCAAACCGAAAACGTCAGCAGCTGCAAAAAAGTGAACTGACCATAGCCAAAACAGTTTTACCATTGTTAAAAAATCGAAAATACTATGTAAGGCCTGTAACAGGGTAATATGTGTCAAATGTTCCGTCTAATTGCGACGGAAATGCGCATGATTGGCCGTCGTACTTATGCGATGATTGTGAGGATGGCTTAAGGCAGACTCGCCAACTACTAAAGCTAGAGACTGAACTCCAACATCAGGTCCGGGGGTTAAAAGGACAAGGGTTCGAGTACTGTCAACCTGGATGCAGTGATTAATGAGATAGAAGATCACAAAAATTGAAGTCGTAATATTATCCTGCATGGCTTACCAGAATCAGGATCAAACACTATGGATGACCGTAAAACACATAAAAATAGAACTACTGATATATTTTCTCCACTCCCTATTCCTAAACCAGAAGTATTGGCTACAATTCGCCTAGGAAAACCTGGAGCATGCCATGGGAAACCATGCCCTCTGAAACTGGTACTGTCTAAAAAGCAACATGCAATAAATATATTAAAAAACAAGGCTTAAAATGCCTGAAACAATAAAGGTGCAAAAAATATGACCCCCTACCAGCGTGAACAACTTAAGAAACTGTGTGAAGAACTGGCTGCTAGAACTGAAAATGAAGGGTTGAACTTAACTATTAAGTTTATTAATAAAGTTACATTTCATCACCTTATCACAGAATCACAGCTTAACTCACGAATAGCAAACAGTTTAGTAAATATACCAGGATATACACTTTACCATCTAGATAGAAATGATAGAAGGTGAGGTGTTGTAGTGATATGTGTTGCACATGGAGTAGACAACTTTGTGGTTGTATGCAAAATTAACAACATAATGATAGCATAGAGTGACTTTGGCTTGATATCCAGTATAGTGTATACAGACTGCCATCTAATGTTCTCTATAGTTCAGATGAAGTCTTATTTAATATTATTGGTAACACTGCAATTGAGAGAACAGTGCTTATAGCTGGTGACCTCAATCTACCAGGACCAAAGTGGCCTCTACAAACTCTACACAGATATGATGCATTGCATGAAGCTTTTGCAGACATATATACTAACAGTACTCTCCAATCAACTAGTAACAGAAATCACTAGAAAAACAAACCAGGAAGAATCTCAAGTACACCTCATATTTTGTAATAAAGACAGCTTAGTATGTGACCTTGAATACCATCCACCAATTGGAAAGAGTAATCACCTTGTCATCTCAGCTACAATACAAGTAAATATTTCCAAGAATTAAACTTTTTTAATTCTTGGAAATATTATGCAGTATGATTGCAATCTTATATCTTTTGACCATTCCAAAGGTGACTTTAAAGCTCTAGGTGAAAATCTGACTGAAAACTTAGTAACATATGTGGCTGTCTTTCAAAAATCAGATGAAGTTAAAAACTATTTGCCAATAAAGACTAGGAACAAGAAATGTAATATTAAGAAACCGTGGATGAAAAGGACATTTTAGAACTAAAAAAACCGAAGATGAAGCTATGGAAAATATAAAAAAAAATAATCCAAATGATGATGCAAACTGCCACTACAAATCATTAAATACAAACTAGATACAATCAACAGAATCAGACAAAGCTTTTTACGATTGCATAAATAAACAGGTAAACTCTAAAATGTCCATATCAAGTATTATTAAAAACAAGGATAACGGACTTGTCATGAAGCCTGACCAAATATCTGAAGCATTCGCTGATCAGTGTGAGCAAACTATTATTCAAGAGCCAGTTGGTCCACTACTAACTATTAACTATCCAAGAACCATCAATGCAATAGATGATATTGATATAACAACTGACATGATACTTCAGTCCTTGTTAAGTTTTAAAGACACAACATCCACTGAACCACATAAATTGCCATCTGTAGTACTAAAAAAAATTAGAACATCATCGACAGAGGGGTCATCTCATAGAAACATATAAACACTAAATGGGCTTTATAATGCACCTAGTGTGCATGAACTGTTCACTCTTAATACTAAGACACCCTTATGGGGTCACACATTGAAATTATACCATAAGGCATGCAGGAAATTCTAGGAAGCATTTTCTACCCAACAGAATTGTGACAGCTCAGAACAGACTTCTTGAAGATGTCATTACAGCACCATCTCTAAACTGTTTTAAGAATGGACTATTAACTGCTAGCGTGTTTTCAAGACAGGTGCATCTTTGTAATTTTTTTTTAATTTGTTTTTCATATGGGCCAGAAATGAAACTTCCCTTTTTACCATACAAACTTTCTCATTTATAATATAAGTGAGCATATAAAAATATACGACTTATGTTTGTTAATTATTATTATTAACAGGCATAAGTTGTATTATGTATAGATATTAGATACTAATAAAACAGAAGGGCAGCATCAAAAATAGTTATTGTTATTTCACTTGAAAACTCTTATCCTTTCAGTCTAATGTTTTCTCTAATCAATGTCCATTTGGTTGTGAAGCAGGTAAGAAGCCACTTAAATGTAACATAAGAATTGTTTATTGTAATGATGATTGAAAAAATAATATGAAATTGCTTTTTTCTCTCCTACTACTATAATATAGTTTTATTGTACCTTGGGTAAATAAAATTAATAAAGGCATTTGTCAAATTTATTGTATTTAAACATGAACAGATGCTAAATAATATGTAAATATGCATAAAAACAAATTTGTAATTAACTAACAGTCAATGACACAACTTCAATGTTAAATTTGCTTAGGGTGGTTTTTTATTCACTATGTCATGTTGTGAAATAACAAAATCATCATAAATAATAATATGAAGGTTTTATATTAAAAAAAAAATGT
The DNA here is from genome assembly GCA_017140195.1 of Eumaeus atala. Classification (NCBI taxonomy): domain Eukaryota; kingdom Metazoa; phylum Arthropoda; class Insecta; order Lepidoptera; family Lycaenidae; genus Eumaeus; species Eumaeus atala. Next base: position 725,877 of record JAFELO010001027.1, on the reverse strand, counting down.
TTTATATTAAAAAAAATGTTTAATATTACTTATCCAGACAATGCTGACAAAGAATTATTTAGTAAGTCACTTTTATCAAGTATATTTGGTTTTTCTTGATATTAATAATATTTTTTATGTAAAACACAAAGATGTCTAAATATATGTATACTAGACATATTTAATTTATTTATATATTGGAAACAGAGACTATGCACCAACCACATAATCAATTTGTTTTTAATTTATTCTAACTTTCATAGATAACCACTAAGATAATTGGCATGCAAATAAATCGGTCTGTTATTGAATGCATATTAAATATACTTAAAAGTTAGTAACATTTTTATAGACACAATATCATCTGTGTTATATAAATGAAACAAGGCTTTACTTCAAATTTATTCCGAGTTTGGTTTCGTAACTAAATGCATACCAACACAACATAGTATTTACGAACAGCTGTTTCGTCATGTCGTACAAAATTAGTCCTGCTTTACCGAATCAATACTTAATTTGCGCAAAATGTCAAAAAAATGCGCTATACATTGATATTGACAAATTAATTCTGTATGATTTAATAGTATGCAGTAGTATGCATGTGAGATTCACAGCGTATAACAATGATACACAACGTACGAATGATTTTACGAGAATCAAGATGATTTCGATTATTATCATTACAAATTCATAATGTATCAAGTGTTATCTTCACCGCTTAATAAATACATACATTTAGCGGTTTTATGTTTTCACACATAATTGAAAGTGTGGATATTGAGTTATTTGTAATACATTGAGCGACATCAGTCGACCCGGATAACTTACTCGATTGTGTTCTAGATGGTAATGGTATCCGATGTCCGCCTTTTCTTCGCGATCTACGGACGTAAGAACGCGAAGAGGAAAATGAGGCACTAGGCATTCTTTCTTTTGCTCTTTATTTTCACTAGAATTATGTCTAAACAAAGGAGACACCCGCACCAACACCGACGGCCATTTTCTGTTTAGAATAGATTGGAGAGCCGAAACAGGAAATTAAGATTAATCCACATTGGCCACAATTAGATAAAATTACAGATTGCTCACTGATACTGCACTTAACACTGATACTATAAAATAATACTAAGACTCGTTAAAACACTATGTTACAAATTACATTTAAAAGATTACACTACCCTAGAAGCAAAGGGCGACTCTCTGCAGATAAAATATGGCGGATCACAATCGAATATGGCGACGGTGCTACTCACGCCATCTACAAAAAAAGAAAAGAAAAAGAAATTTCATTTTACGCGAGTATTATTTAAATATTGATTATTGTTGATGAAAATAAATATAATTCTAACCACTTTATATATTAAGTGCTTGTAAATGTCCTGAGTGCTTAATATTACACATATTCTAATTCTGACTTACTCTAGTTACGTCAAGTACGTAGTAGTAACACAATGTGAATTTGAATTAGATATGTTTTTCCGAGTACTGTTAGATTACTGCGGCTTCAATGTTTAAAAAGTGTATATGCAATACAATCGATGGTCACCTTCGAGCTTATGGTTACTTAAATTGAAGGTGGTTGGGACTCACAGAGTAGTTTGTATTATTGGGACTGGAGCATAAATTCGAAAGGGTTTCGAAATCTAAAAAGTTTCACAACACAGTGTTGTAGTAATAGCCCGTGTTAGTCCCGAGGTGGAAAAAGTAGGACAATTTTTATTAGAAAAACAGAAATAATTAAGAGGGGCGAATATTTTTATTTACATGATCATGGCAAATACGTACCTACTTATTTGAATATTGAATCTCTTTAAATAGATAATTTTTAAAATTATTTATTAATTGAGTTGTTAAGTAGCTGAATATAATTGCTGTCTCTTTCGACTTGGATGGCCACGTTTTTGACTGGCTTCCATTCTTTATATATATTACGTCTATGATTACTTTATGTAGGACATAAGTTTTATATGTGATTTACTATGTGAGTAATTATAGTCTACCTATAGTAAGGAAACTAGTCCAAAACGCGTTCATCTTAGTTGTAACAGATAGCATATGTGATTTACATCTGTCTCTCTTTCTTTCGTTCATTTCACTCTGCGGAATGCGAATGCATTGTGACACTTTCAAACATAAGAAGACCTAAGCCATTATGATAAATTTAGTAGTATTGCAAAGTTGATTAAATGTAACCATAAAACAAAACGAGGGGGGTGGCCGGTGTATGCTTTAGCGAGACCTGTTCTTTTGCCAGGAAACACCGCAGTTATGAAATGCTAATTATGCCAGTAGCGTTCGTCTAGGTGTGCGGAGTTAGGCTATGAGACTCACACCTTCAAGTTCTTTATATATGTCCACACCGTCCTTAGACTGACGCCCCGGTCCAATGACGGACACACATATTACCATGTGTGAATCGTACCTCCCAGGCAATGTTATGGTCTATAATGCGGCGCCACGCACTATAACAACTGTGTCGTGACCATAGTAGCTAAATATAAAAATCTAAAGGCGAGTCTTCGGTGCTTTAAAACCGAACTATATAACTATACTATATAACTATACCTGGCCAGAGGGTAGAATAAGCCGGACGCAAAAAAGTCGATATCAGGGAGGAAAGACAGAAAAGATACTACCTCAGGAGGGTACCGGTACATCCCGGAGAATCTGAGCACAGTTCGGGCAGCCGCACGTATTTCGGGGGGGGGGGGGTCGGAGTACTGCTTACCAAGGACTCCAAAAAAGCCGCTAACGCAGCAACTCTGCCATCCAGGCCTATTCAATCGCCAGAGACCTACATCCCTCAGTGACTACTGAAACTGATGAACGTAATTCTATACAAAAACGAAACCGGTCCCCTGACGAAAAAGAGTCTGAAACAGACATGGCCAAGAGACTGCAGCGACAAAAGCAATTAAATAATATGCAAAAGGGGCAGCAAGGACACTACAAACTGTAACATTGAACTAAGCAACAGTTTTTCTCCTCTAGATGCTGCAATGCGTGGGACTTCTGCGCTGGCCTAGAGAAGCCTGCGAGGGCTTCGGGTTTCGAGGCGAACATGACCCGGGTCTGTTCGCGAGGGACTGCTATCCCCTCGGTGGTGGGGCAATCCACTGATAGGAGTGGGTTGTTGCGCACCTAGCTGCGGAGACCTACTGGCCTGCAGGTGTGATGGATAGTGTGGTGTGATGTTGTCAATGTGTGGAGTGAGTTACGTGTGTGCGTGAATGATCCTCGTCCATATTGCCGGAACCGAGGACCCTTCTCCGCTTTGTGGAACACGGGATACGAGTTCACCCATCGGGTGGTCGCACGTGTAGCGGGGCCAAGTCCCTCAGGCCTCCTAACCCAGCAGATCATATCCCTAGCAATCACGGGAGCCGGCCGATACGTCCGGAACGACGTGATCGCGTGAGACCTGCGGATCGAGTTCGTCGGCAAGTTTATGGCCCAATTGTATCGTGGCATGTTTAATGAACCGCACGCTCACCTGAGGGAATGGCCCCGCTACACGTGCGACCGCCCGACGGGTGATCTCGTATCCCGTGTTCCACAAAGCGGAGAAGGGTCCTCGGTTCCGGCCACAAGGACAAGGATCATTCATGCACATACATAACCCGTGGTGTGGGTTGACAACATTAGCAATGTTCAATTACAGGTGTACTTTGACAACATCACACCGTATTACCCACCACACCTGCAGACCAGTAGGCCGCGGTCCTAACCCCACTGTCAGGCCATATGGCCTCCGCAAATAGGTGCGGAACAGCCCACTACTATCAGTGGCTTGCCCCACCACCGCGGGGATAGCTGCCCCTCACGAACAGACCCGGGTCATGAGGTTCGCCTCGAAATCCTCGCAGGCTCCTTTAGGCCAGCGCAGAAGACCCACGCACCGCATAATGCCCACTCGTACATATTCTTACAAAATAATAAATAGAGATCAACTTAGAATCATCGTCCAATCTACTGAAATATATAAAGACCTAATAGACCATATCCGTAAGAATGACCTTATTGGCCATACCTTTACGCAAAAGGGTAAGAGGTGCTATAGAATTGTAGTCAGAAACCTACACCACACCACACACAAAACAATATCTGAGGAGATCGCAATAACTGGTAACAGAGTTAGAGGCGAAATAATTTGCACTGTATTCTAAGAATAAAGGAAGCCAGTGAATATGTAAAATTCATATTCAATACACGAGTGAAAAGCGAGGACCCTAAAAAGCAAGTGATATCCCATAGTGTACAGTAGTAGTACAGATATCAGCAGTATGTGCGTACAAAGAAAAACTATATACGTCCCCACAGGTGTAAAATGCGCTGAAAATCATAAAACCATAGACTGCCCAAAGAAAGACAGATATGCGCCTGCTACCTGTACTCTATACTTTGGCGTCCACCCAGCACATTATAAGGCATGTTTAGTATACAAGGAGATTCGAGCACGAAAGTGTAACCCTATTACATACAATAAGGAAAAACGCAATTATACATCCCCCGCACTACCACCAGAAAATTTCCCCTCTCTACCTACCCAGAAGCAAAGCAGACCAAACCCTTATAATGTTCGGGATGATAACAATATCAACTCACAACAGACCCGGTTTTACGCTAACATTGCACGAATATACAAAGACAGTGAAACAGGGATTGTAATACAATCTCAGTCAACAAAGCTTGAACAAATTTTAATGAAGCAATCAGAGAAAATAGATATTCTCACCCAACAAATTGGCACTTTAATGCAATCCCAATAGAGTGCCAATTTTTTGGTTCTTACGACACTCATTGCTCAAGAGCAGAAATGAAATTCCTCCGTATTGCGACGTGGACTTGCGCCTAACCTACACGAAGTTCAAATTTTTTCAATCAGAATAAAATAGACATACTATTGCTTACAGTGACACATCTAACGAATAAAAGAGTGTTGAAGTTTAGGAGGATATTATATCTATTACACGAATCATCCCGATGGAACCGCACATGGTGGAGGTGCAATAAGGACGAAGGCTAACTTGAAACAGCACCATTTACCTGCCTTTAACCATGAATACCTACAAGCCGCTACAACAGCACTAGATGGCTGGCAAAGTGCATTAGCTGTGGCGGCTATATATTGTCCTCCCCAACATAGCATAGATGAAGGAATGTTCAGCGACTTCTTCGATACACTGGGAAACAGGTTCATAACCGGTGGCGACTGGAATACTAAAAATACATGCTGGTGCTGTAGACTTACATCGACTCGGGTCGCGAGCAATAGACACAATTGGTCTTACTACCAACACAATAGTCGAACTTATTGGCCCACGGATACAAACAAAACACCTGATCGCCTTGATTTTTCATTTCTAAGCACTACTTTAATTTGGAGACCACGAACTGAAACCTTTTATAATAGGAAGACTGATAGGAAAATATTTCGCGAATACATTGACGAAAACACCAAACTATGCCTTCCTCTCAAAACGAATGATGGTGTGGAGAACGCTGTCTGGAATGCCACAAACCTAACACAAAAACAGCCTTGGCTCTCGACACCCTGCACAGCCTACAAACATAATTTCCAAGGTACCACAATAGAAATTAAAAGAATGATAGCCATGAAATGAAGACTAAGACGACAATGGCACACCAACAGAAATCAACCGGACAAAAGGCCCCTTGATAAACACAGAAAGTATTGAAGCGTATACTAAAAGAAAACTAAAACAGCACATTGCAGTAAAAACCATTTCTCCGCACAAATCACATGACTATTACCTTTGGGAGATGACCAGGGCCCTAAAGATACTGAAGGAACACATTCCTCCAATAAGGCAAGGAAATGATGAATGGTAAAGTAGCCCAGCAGTAAAAGCTGAACTATTCGCTAATTTTCTTATGGAATGTCTCCAAACCTAGCCTGACACCAATATATTCGGAAGAAAAAATAGACGACAATTTAAACAGTGATCCACAAATGCCACTGCCACTGAAACTTACAACTCCGGCAGAAGTCAATAAATACATTCTTCTAGAAACGGAAAAAGCGCCTGCTTCTGACCTGATAACGGCAGAAGTACTCAAACAACTACCAAGAAAGGGGATACTTATTCTTACCATATATATCCCTCTACTTTGAAAAATCTCGAACATCAAAATTGGGGACTCATTTGTAACTTAAAAATTCATTTACCAAAACACTGTTTTCCAAATCATCAAGTCATAATAGAAGATTGACTATCATCTCTCAACAATATTGAAGCTGAGGTTCCTCAAGAGTCGGTTTTGGGCCCTATTCTGTACACAGTATTTACTGCTGACGCACCTGTACAGAGCTGGAACATGGCTGAATATGTGGCGAATAAGAGCTTGTGCCGCAAAATCAGTACATGTTACATTCACCCTTAAAAGAGGCGATTGCCCTTAAGTAAAGCTCGACGACACAGTACTGCCACAGAAAACAGTCGCGAAATATCACGGGGTGCACCTGGACAGGCACCTCACATAGAAAGAACATATCAAGGCTAATAGAGAGCATGGAAATAAGAAAATAAAAGATTTAAACTGGCTAACAGTTCTCATTTTCTTTAGAAAATAGAATTATCATCTACAAATGTATCATCAAGCCAGTCTGGAAGTAGGTTATAGAACTTTGGGAATCGGCAAGCCACTCTACTGTTATGTATGTTATAAATCTAAAATAAAGCCCTAAAGATATTAATCAATTCCCCTGGGTTTGCAAAATCTCAGAAGTACGTGACTACTTAGGGATCCCAACCATCCGGGAATAAATAGAGGTATGTAGAAGCTATAAAATAAGACTGGAAAACCATGGAAAGCCTTTTGCTAGAGCGTTCACTAACACTAAGAGCAGTGTATATCGACTTAAAAGGACAAGACTAGCTGCAACATAATTCTATTTAATTGAATTGGATCCACGTCACAGGACATGTTAATCTCCATCTACAATGAAATTTACATCGAATTTAATTAGGGCTTGAAAAAACAAAACAAACCGAAATGATACAATGATATAAAAATAAACTGGTAAAGTCGAGGCGGTATGATTACATGATCTTAGCCTGTCCTGGAGGAGGAATAAAAAAAGCAATGATGAAAATAAAAAAATCATAACGTCAAACGTGAAATAAAAAAAATTGATTCCAAAATCAGAACTCAGAACCTTCGGGGTCTCAAAATACATAGTATTAATATATAGTTTGTGGGTCTCAAAGATTGTAATAAACAATTGTTTATAAGATTTTTGATATATTTTTATTACAAATAAACTGAAATGTAATTTTATGTAAACTGAAATGTTTTAATTATGGTGCTCAAAAATAGATAACTTAATTATTTTCAAAATGGATATAAGTTATCATAATAACGAATACCTCTGTTTTTTCTCTGCATTGGCTTGCATATTTCTTACCGTTTCTTATGTTGCAAGTCTTTATGTCTGGAAAAGCAAATATAATAGGTAATTTTAAGACACTAAAATTATTAAGGATTACAGGATTTATTTTAAATAACATTTTCTTTTCTTCTAGGGACCATCCATCTACAATCAAAAAAAGATTTTTCAGTGTTTCATGTATTATGATATTAGCCCCATTTTTCGCTCGTCTATTTCTTAGGGAAGTTACATTACAAAACTTTGATATGTTTGATCAACTAGGGCTTCGATTGTCAGGAATAATATATGCTTCCATTTTGCCTTTAATCCTGACAGCCATATTATTTTTGGGACCTTTAACAATGCAGTTCTTGTCTGGAACATGGAGATTATATACTGGTATGTAATTTAACAATTTTCTAAACATATCTGTCACAAATACTGTGAGATACTGGTAATCTAATGTTATGCTAGCATTTTTATGTACTCCAATATTGGTACCTCCATGATAATGGAATGTATGCTAATACATGAGAGCATATACACCTTAAAGTCCACCAGATGGACAGTGCCAAAATATGACACATCCACTCACTTGAAATTCTTGTTTTCTCATTTACAATTAATTCACACATTGCCTTGTTGTACACTTTCCTGGGTATGTTGTCTTGCAAGTGGCCCATTGGAGGGAATGAGGTGAGGTCCCCCTTTGCCCGAAAAAGAAGTGCTGGCAGTCTCTAAAAAGACACCTGAAATTTAAACCTTTGACATTGTTTGAAAAGCTTTTTTAAATTAAAATTATTAGTCCATTAGTCATGCATGCAAACATATGGTAAAGTAAGTAAAACATTTTTTTTAATTGCCTGTACATGTATAAAATTGTTCCAACAATAGAACCGGTATATTGGTGGTCAAGTTGGCAGGATTTAGTTTGGGTTCGTAACCATGTAATGGCACCATTAAGCGAAGAGTGGGTGTTCCGTGCTTGTATGATGCCACTGCTTCTCCAATGCCTTGAACCACTGACTGCTGTGTTTGTTGGACCACTGCTGTTTGGATTTGGTAAGTAATTTTGCTTTTCTGACATCTGCTACATTGAAAGTAATAATAACTAAAGACTGGAATCTTATATCTGGTCCTATTATTCTTCTTTCATTACTTTATATTCATTCTTCCTTGAATAGGTTAGGGCATGCTGTTACGAGTGGCAACATTTAAGGGGACATCTGCCACTGACTGGAGATAGAATTTTATTCTGATTTTCTGAATATAGAAAGTGACGTCACTTTCTATATTCAGAATATATGTGTATATGTGTATATATATGTATATATATATATATATAT
>JAFELO010001027.1:703738-717003 GCA_017140195.1 Eumaeus atala | reverse complement strand
TCCATTACTCAAAAAATCCCCGAAGCCCCGAGTTACTTTAACGCATTATATGCCAGCTTCCGACTCGATGGAGTGACGACTTGGCTAAGGTGGCGGGGGTGCAAGTGGCTTGTGACTGAACTGTCGCGGAGGCCTATGTCCAGCAGTAGACGGTGTCCGTCTGATGATGACATAGTTTAATAACAATTAGTCATATAACACATTATGGTTTATACATAATAATATAATCAACAACTTTTTATCCAATAAATTTTCTCTAAAATTTTAATATAATTATATATTCCTTACAAGATTACAATGACTTAAAAAAGTTAAGGTTGTTTGCTTGTAATGAATTTATTTATCATTTTACACGTACTAATGCATCCTACCCGGCTACGCCCATGAATAACAGGGGTTCACTTAACAAATTGAAATTGTACACTGAAACCTTCTTCAGGAATAGCACTTTACGTGGACGAACAGTTTGGAAATTCAAAGGGGCCTGTGTATAAAAATAATTAATATTTTTCAGCACATTTACATCATATTTATGAAATGATGAAGGCTGGTTATCAATTTCAGGCTGCACTAATGATTTCAAGTGAGTACTTAAAAAACTTTTTTTTTTTGTATAGTGTAGGGGCTAAACAGGCAATCGGACACCGTTGATTATTACTTTACGGCGGTGTCAAGTGAGCTAGAGATACCTGCCCGGTCGTGCAGGCCCACTTCCAATGCAGCCCACGGCAATGCAGCATGGCTCTACCTCTGACAAACATTCCAACCTCTATACCTTATATACCTCTATAATTAAAAAATCTATGAATGACCGGAGTTAAGAACTTAACTATTGAAGCTGTACTGTACTGCTTACAACACCCCTCAAATCATATGACTTACGACGGTTTTCAATGTTCTATGGTGATATTTTAGACGTAACTTCCATACTATCCATACCAATGTAATATATACGAATAACTGTCTTGTACGATTGCACTGCTGGCTGCCGTTGGACCGGTTATAATGAAACACTGTGTATATATAGCTAAAGAACAGAGTTCAAATATCGTCAATTTTTTTTTTAAATCAACCCTCCAAGGGCATAGATCATTCATGATCGTGGGTTGAAACTTTTCATGAACATAAAACTGGGTGTCTATGGGCGGCGGTAGTGTTATCACCTGTTCTATTGCCCCTTATCATATATATAAACAGCATAATGAATAAAACCTTTTCCATACTATATATAATATTACACAATAATTTCTTAAATTTACGCAAATGTTACAACGGAATACGACTACTTTAACATAGCACTAATAATAATGTTGCACCTTTTTTCAGCTTTCCAAATGACGTTTACGAGTATTTTCGGGGCTTACTCTGCATATTTGTTCCTGAGAACTGGTGAGAGATTAACTGCATGTCTTTCAGCTGCTATCGATATTTAGGGTGTTGTCATTAATAGTGGCAGATTAAGGTTCTAGTATAATCGGGCTGGCAGGTCCGTGGAAGTACCGGACATCCAATATCTAAAGCGATAGCTATGCTGTCGCGTTTTGTACGGTTTGTGAGAGTCCAATGAAAGTCCATCACTATCAAATTGCGCTTTTATCACAAATACAGTTAATATTGGCTTAACATGAAGCTTAATATTAGGAATTTGGGATCTTCGTCGAAAATTAGCTCGGCACAACTGGCGTAAATTATGGTGGCAAATTGATCGGATAGCCCCCCCCCCCCCCTCTGTAATGTTTTCCGACCGGAGGATCCGTCGGGCACATGATATTCTGCCGACTTTCTATCCCATTATTACGCAACTGCTAGGCATATATTATCATCCTATAAAACTTTTTGGTTTAACAGTACATTTAGTGACATCACGTTTGCAGGCCATTTCGTCGCCCCGCTAATAGCACATATGTTCTGCAACCACATGGGTTTCCCGAACTTCGGCGAGGTGTGGCAATACCCTCTCTTACAGAGGATTATCATCATCTGCAACTTCCTGCTGGGCTTCGTTCTGTGGTGCTATCTCCTGCTGCCCATGACCAGCCCCGACATATACCACAACAGACTCTACTCGGTGACTTGAGTGTCACGACCTGTAGATGTAGGTACGTATTTGAGTCTGTCCAAATTCTAAGCACTGTCGTGTTCAAATCGGGTAACCCTCAGCCATTCGGGCATGTAATAAATACCTTCGTGCACTGGAGATATAATTACTTCCTAAGTTCCACGAAATTCGTCAAAATTCTCTCTAGATAGATAGACGTATAGAAATGGCCTTTGTGTTCTGTCTGTACCGCAACTTCGCTCGTGTCCGTCACGACTGTCTGTACATATATATTTTGTTCCTTTTTAAGGACTCAATGCCTCAAAAAGAAATCACAGAATCCTCATAGTATCACTTTGTTGTCTGCCTGTCTTTATGTACGTCCTGGCTTTAATTTTTTAGGGTTTGCAATCTCTTCAAGAGAGAGGGAGGGAGGAACATCTACTTATATATCAATGCAGTCAAAAGATAAAGCCATTTATGTGCAAAAATTTGGACTATAGCCTGACCTAGAAACATGGAATTTGGGAAGAATTAAAAACGTACAGTCATATTGCAATAATAATAATAATAATAATAATATATGTAGACTCATACACCAACCGAACATACGGACATATAGTGTATCTAACACTTATAATAGGTAATAGGGGTTGAAACTTGTTGAAAATCAGTGTAACACCATGATTTCGATTGGTGTCGCGTGATCTCAAACACCGAGCACAGAGCAGATAACGTCATAGTTTGCGAAACATGTAACATTCAGGGCTGCCATTTTGGGCTACTTAAATACGCACAAAATTAAGCTAATATGTCAATGATAAAATTTTCTATTTTATTTTTATTATTAAATAGTACCTATAATGTATTATTTTATATGTACAGTAAAAAATCTAATGAAATAATTATTATTTAAATATCTCAAGAAGAACTTTAAAGCGCTCCTTACGAGTTTGTCCAAACTTCAAAACAAGGTTTCTAGTAGAACAGTATGGACTAGTTAATGGTCGAAATATGACCACATACTTTAATTCCTTTAAAAAATATAAATATTTATCGCAATACCATTGTAACATAAATTATTTTTTACAAATTTAAAAATTCTTAAACTGATGTAATAAATATTATACTACTTTTTAAAATTTATTTGAGTCCCTTCAATTAAGTTGTGCAAGTTACTTTCGAGCGGACACTTCTGGCAGCACGCAAGAAATGCACTGTAGCTGTCAAAAATTTGACACGTGTTTGCCGCTTATTAGTGCCGAAATTATTTGCAGCTTCACAGCTCTATTCAGTGTCAGTAGTAAGATATAGTGTCGTTACGACAGGGGAGGTATCTCCCGCTTACATGGTGAAACTACGCACCGGTGTAGTAATTATGTGGATGTTCATGGGCGTCGGTAGTCGTACAAACGTAGCTAATGACACTTTTTTCTCATTCATTTAACATTTCATACGTATTTCCGTCCAACATGAAGGAATGCAAAAAAGCGACACAAGAACTTGTTCCTATCTTATTTAGTTTATAACGCATTTCGCAACGCAACCACCGTCGATGTTATAAGCTGTGTTTATCGACTGTCTTATTTAAACTTCAGAATAAAGACGCGTAAAGAAGGTTCTCTCAATTAAGCTACTATGTTTCAAAGACGTAATTATTATAGCTACTGTACGCTAATATTATTGAATTAAATGCGTACCATCAGCTCGCCACCGATATGTGACTGGAGTGTGTGTGTACTCATTAAAAGTGGACGTGCACAAGAGACAAAGTGTCATGCCATGCTGATTACTGGCGTCTCGCATAACGCGCGACAAATAAAAATGGATGGCACCGAATGAATGCGAACTCTCAACATGTTGCACATGTTACTTGAGATTGCACTTGAATAAATATATAAATTTATATACTTTCTCCACAAATAATTTATTTTTCACTTTACATTTACTACCGGTGTCGACTTAGTAAATATAAAGTCAAAAATAAATTATTTGTGGAAAACCAAGTGTTACCATGAATTTCCATCAAGAATATGTGACAATACATTTAATCAACTATGTTTGAGTATAGACAAATCACCAACCGATAGAACAATATTTTGTAGTTTAATTTAATACGTAAATAGGTACTTGTAATTAGTTGTACTAATAAAGTTTTATTAGTGATAGGTGCTTCTTGAGTGATAACTTTTTGACTTAATTTTGTTGATATTTCGCTGTAAGTAACTAACGATTATATATACGATACGATAAATATTCTTTGTAATATGTTTTAACAACAGTAAACCGAAAACCGATACTATACTTCAAAATCTATTTTTAAAAGTGAAAGTACACCAAAGTAACATTTGTATTATTGTAAAGAGCTAATTAATCGGGTGTCCCTAATAGTTCTTTTACAATTAAGTTAAAATTTAAAACCACGATTATCGGTTTTTGTTTACACGACTGCCGCTTTAATGTAAACTTTTTACTAACCTGTTTGATTTCGATTTATTTAATATTTCGATTGAGTAAATATGGTAATGAGGTTTTATGTTTGTGCCATTTAATATATTATGTAGTATTTTAGTATAAGTTGTAGAATAAGGTCACGTGTTGAGAGGAGGCCATAGTTTATTAGTTTATCTTATAACCTAACAACGAAAGATTGTTTTATTGCTTTTCTTAAAAAAATATTCAGTTGCAAAGGAGGTTGTTTATATTCCGCTCTTACAGATAAAACTAAGTTATTAGAACGGAAAACGCTATGGCAAGTATTGGGTACCTAGCTTTGTTTATGATAATCACAGGAGTGGAGATTTTACTTCCAAATCAAAACCGAAGATCTTATTTTCCAAACAGAAATCGACGAATTTCAGATGTAAATAAAATAAATGATGTCCTCTTACTAATTTGCCAAAACTGGCATTTTGGTTGTACGGGAACCACGTGATCTTAAAACTACACTTTGGACAGGGTCTACTCTATTGAAACTGTATCCCTCACTAGTCAATTCACGTCTATCGTTTGTAAAATTGTAAAATCACGCTTTGGTAGATAAGTGTATTGTTATTTAAATATAAAACTTATATTGCAGTAGTGAAACATCGTTCTGGGCAAGTGGCAAATTCATTGGAAGGGGACCCCTGTCTGGAACCAATCCCTCTATTGGTGCTTAGCCAATCACTTTCATTGCTGCCTGTGTACACTGTTCTCTACCCGGGGGCCCCTCCGGCCGGGTCGTGCGGCATTTTGCTGACTTCCTACCACACATCGTTGCGCCAATGCATAAATTGTGTACCCACAATGTGTATTAAGATAACTCAAATTAAGTCAGAGGCGTAGCTGTTGACGGCCTGATATATAGGAATATATGGTGGAGATTCTTTAAAAAAATTGGATTTCTTTCTGAATGAAAGGCGTCGGCGCAATGATAACGTAGCGAGTATAAAACACACGTAACGCAAGCAGTTGCGGGGTTCTAATCACGTCCATTCATTACTAATAATCATAGTTCCATAAAATCGAGTATTGATTAACCGACGAATTTATTTATCAACCAATAATTAATTAACCGACTGTATTCAAACAATTGTATAATATCGCCATACTAAAAAAAATACCATTACGCTCATTTCTATACAAAAACCTAAGGCAACACACGGAAGATTGTCCCGTGACAAGTTCGTGACCCTAACAAAATAGAAGTCACGGCTTGTGCAATGCGGTGATTACCTTTAGGTGCTTCGCGGACCAATCATGAACCTCGGCTGCGCCTTGTCAGTGGTCCCTGCCGGCTTAGCTGAATTGCAGACGTAAGAAAAGCCTAATTTACGAATTATATAAATGTTGTAGTAACTTAGTATTTATTTAGTACTTTTTAAGTTGAGTCGAGTAGTATTAAATGATTTACATTTTTACAATAGAATATAGACTCTGATTATCCACGGCAGGAGCATCAGGGTTTGTGTTACACGTCAAGTTAGTAAATCGTGCAGCGTCACTGGACGTAATGTTACGTAATCATGTATACATTATTACGTTCGAATATATCTGCAAACTACTCCTGTATGAAATATATCAAACAGACCGAAGTAACTTCAAATTTATGTAAAGTTTAACTAATATTGTACTCGAACCTAACAACTTCATTTACTGTATTATTATTATTAACTTATTACATAGTGTGACGATGTGTAAAACACGCAACTATTGTCAAATAAATGATCAATATTACTACCTACATCTTTTATTCAATACTTCGACCTCTTCCCCCACTATTGTGTGTGACAGGGCGTGGTACGTTTGGGTAACGCCTACTGCGAATCGCAGGTAAGCTCGTGGTATGTCTAAATGTATAGTTTATGAGTAAATCTACCGAGTGTCGTCTCTTTATCCCAAGCAAATTTTCAATTAAAATTGAAAATTTGCTTAAAATCATGTGTTTACAAGGATCAACAGCAAAGTAAAAAACCAGTAGGTTTTGAGATCTGAAAGACACACTTTCTAAAGCGGTAGTGTCGACGTGTTTTGCAGTCGACGAGGTCGTCTCGTCAGGGTATGTACGTCACGCTCGCATAATTTCGACGAGAATTAACAGCCATGCTGTTGATGGCTCAATAGATACAATGAGGTCATTATCACGTCGCGTGTAATGCCACGTTGATTGCAAACATTTGTTATCGTTCATAACTTATATATTATTTTGCAACACATTTATCTAATAATTTAACTCAGCATTCTTTAAAAAAATATTTTTAAAGAGAGTGAAATGTATATTCGTTATGTGCACAGTCGGTAATGAACAATGCCAACATTTTTTTAGTCAAATAAACTATCTAAAATTTCTCAGATTTTAAATTTAAAAAAAAAAAAAAATTATTTAATTTATTGTTAACATTGATTTTTTTGGTGAAAAGAATTGTTAGTTTTTTAGGTTTTATATAAGTGCCATGACGATTCCGCATGGCTTAACCTACTATTCACAATATTTTCTCTTCGATCACGCAACATTTTTAATGATAGTGATAGTAAGCCATTGCTTCTAGGGATAGCAACTTCTTTTTTGCTCATATGAGCGTAAGTGGTGTTTGTAAGGAGTGAGAGTCTCGCATCAATTTACCATCAGCTCATCCAAAAACTCATTATCTATGCTATAGGAAATATTTATTAACATTGTTTATTCTATCATTCTATATCAAAGATATATAAAAAATAGCTCATAAAATATATAGTTTTATTTTTTTATACATTTCATATTTAAAATTAGGTTTATCGTAAAATCTAGAACTTCAACGACGACAATAAATCGGACATTACTATATACAATTATATCTAATTATATATATATATATAAATATCTAAATATCAACTGTTTCCCTTTTGCCGTGCACGCACATTGTCGTACGCGGTGCACGCAAATCTCAAACGCACATTTGTTGCATTCCTTCACACTTTAATAGCGTTCAATATGAGTTTCAGTACGTTTGACAACAATTTACACAGATGTAAGACGTACTAAGCGCATTTAGAACATAGAGTATTTGAAATTTAAATTTACGAACGAACGTCGCAACGCATGCAAACATGTAGGTACCGTTTTGACTAAGGTTTCCTTTATTTTATTGGAAATGTTTGGATTTTTAACGTGTCGTAGCACCATACAGTTACAGGCTTACTCTCTGTTTGCTTCTGATATCATCTGTATATAATGGGACAACTATATCCTCATTCAAAACATTGGTCATACAAACGTTTCGAAAGCTACAGTTGATATAACTACACCTAGACTACATAAGTACAAGTGTTACCACACATGCCATAGCTACTATTAATTTAGAATGCACTGAAGACGAGGCAATTAAAACGAGAAACAATATAAATTCAGACTACTTACTAACATGTTTAATGTGCATATCGAGAAAAGTTGTTATACAGTAAACGTTCGTTATTCACGGCTAACGCATTTGCCATTTCATTGTTCGCGGATAATAAAGTTGTAATCATGTTCTATTCGCGGCAAATAATATCTTTCTTTGGGGACGGATACAGCCTAGCAAATAAAGAATAAATCAGCGTCTTTTGAAATAACGCTTGTAAAAGCACAGCAAAATTCCCACTGCCATAGATGAACACCTATCAGAATACAAAGACCATTTCAAAGCTGCAACAAGTAAAAATTATACGTTTTTTTAACCTCACCTAAGCCTGCCTATAGAAATTTAAAAATAATTGTTTTATTGACAATTAAACTGTAATTGAATTGATTTAATAATATTCTTTTTCTTATACCTCGGAAGCCGGTACATATCTCCTTTAATCATACTTATACATAACATTCCCTATTCGCGGTTTCTGTATTCGCGTCATATGGATGAAATAAGGAACTTTTACTGTACTAACAACAATGTTTGATAACTCTTAGCACATGTTGTTCTTTGCAATTGCAATGGCGTACGATTGTGCCACACATTAATATAATAATATAAACTCTGCATTTTCTAGAAAAATGACAAATTTTTAAACAGAGTGTCCAGCGTTTTATGAAAATTATATTAGACAAAATTCTGAGAAATAATAAATAAAATCAGTCTTCTAGAGAACGATAAATACCATCCTTGTTACAGGATCATTTTATTACACTAGCTGGGTTACAAAAGACTTCGAAATATATAGTCTCTGATTTTCTCATCTGAACTGTAATTCAATTTTCTGATTGGAATAAAGTACAAAAACCTGTATACACCCTCTGGCTGTAAGCTCCAGATGTTATGGTGAAAATTGTGGGAGCCTTTTAAGTTATTTTCTACAGGCAGAAACTACTTTAAAAGATAATGGATGGTACTTTGAAAATAATATATCTCAGTGAAGACAAAAGATATATGGGGCAATGAGGTCACCGAAATGCAAGAATACCGTGTAGCAGAGAGTGCAGTAGGATATCTACTGCACTCTCTGCTACACGGTATTGTAGTTGCGTTGCCGACTTTTGAGATATAAATAAGCTCTTGATAATTCGTGAGCCATATCGGTCCGAAAATACCAGGGTGGTGGAGCTGATTCTACAAAGGGGTAGCCTCCGTCCACCACTGCGTAAAAGTACTGGCGGTCACTAAGTAGCTATTTTTTATATTCTAACCCCAAGAACTGACAGTTGATTATCCACTCCATGATCTGGGAAAACAAGGGAGTTATCGCTATAGGCCGCCGTTGAGCGGATGCGGATGCGGATGGGTAGTGGCCCCCCGAGTCATCGCTCTTGTACAAGATACAATTTATAATCATATTCATCTGTCCCTTTCACCGGTCACATGAGAGCGCACGGAAGGTTGCGCACATAGAAATAAACATAAATAACATAAAGTCAAAGGAGACGACCCTAAATTATATGGAGCGTAGGGTTGGACTTGTACCAGTAATAAATTAAAATATTCATTATTAACGGTTCGACGATGGACATAATTATATTCCTTGAGTCGTTTATATTTAGGAATGACGGACGTGGAGTTGTGCTGGCCAAGCGAAGAGATCAACCGATTGCAATGGGTGCTCGTCAGGCTTTCGACATGACGCACAACCAACGCAATTTCTCATCATTGCGGCTCGCGATTTAAATCACTTGATAGAAATACATTTAAATCGGTGTATAATTGTGTAGTTCACAATTTATTTCAACAAGTTTGTTATTTCATATCGATTTTACACTGAAAATATACCTAACGATATCCCTAACAGTTATGATGAAAGTTTTGTTCAGACAAACGCACATTTTTTTAACAATACGCTCACAAAACAATTATTCATATGTTATATAATATTTAGGTTTCCCGGCTCTTGTTGTTGCTGTGAGATACTAAAAAAAGTTTAATAGTAGAGAGAGAGAGAGTATTTGTACACGCAGAGAACCGACGTACGGACGATAGTAGCGGCCGTCGATCGTACCACCAGACCTAACAGAAATCAGCAGCAAAACAAAAACATTGCTATGTATGAGAGATTATGTTTGGTTTAATCGTACGCACTATAGGAAAAACATTTTAACATGGTATTCATTATTTGAGATTAACTAGTAAAATAAAAAATAATACTCATTGGATGTTAGCGATGGCGACGAAACTGAAAATATGGAGAGTGAGATAGCAGCGGAAATGGCTCAGTGTAGTGCGCTCTGGCGCCCCGCAGGGAGACACCAGTTGAGGCCGGGACGAGTGCCTTGGCCCTCGGTCGAGACTATCGTGCTGGCAGACGATGCTCCGAGATCGAGGTGCAGCGCGCGACTAGCGGCGGCCGAGGCAGCAGCACACGGCGGCCAAGCGAGGCTCGACTCAGGGCTCCAGGCGGGGCGCCCGATCGGGCCGTAGCGGGTCGGGTGCCGCGGGTGCCGCGTCCAGCTCGCACGCTGCCAGCAGTCGCACCAACTCGTCCGCGCTCGGTCCGCCCTCAGCCGTGGGCGAATCCTCTCCCTCGCCTGTCATCATAATATCCATTTCACCACTTTTATCGAACAGCTTTAGGGCGTGGATTTGAAAAAGCGGAATTAACAATAGAGAGATAAATTGCCAAAGGAGTCACATGTACAGATGGCAATAACGGCTACATGTCGGCAACGAATTATACTGTTGTGTTATTTTTCAACAACAATTGTTATAAAGTATTGTTCTATTATCCTGTTATTAGTATTTACAGGTGGTAAAATTATTATTTTTAACTCTTAAATGTATTTCGTACATGTTTTATATTTTCCAATATGATATATACATACATGTATATATGTGTGTATGTATGTATGTATGTATGTATGTATGTATGTATGTATGTATGTATGTATGTATATATATATATATATATATATATATATATATATATTTATTTATTTATTTATTTATTTATTGACTGTTGACACTATCTAGTATGTATTATTATATCTATATTTTACAAAGGAAAGGATATTTCAACAACAATTGTAATAATTTGTAATTTGTATTACAAATTAAAATAAACGACATTAGGCGAATATCATAATTTAACAAATAATTACTATGAGTAAGCACCTAGCATATATATACACAACGTGCAGAAGGGAAAACTTTTTAGGAGACGTTTGGTTATGGTCCTAAAAACTGGAATAAAACAAAAATATTGCGTATGAATATAGTAAACTTTACCGGATTCATGTCCGAATTAAAAAAAATAAGCGCACTGAATGATTCCGATAGAAGTTTAAAGACCTGGGCGCTTATCGTATGTTTAGCCGGTTAGAGTTCTCCCAGTCTAGATAAACGTATAGTAAGAATTTCGAAGGACAGTTAGATAGTTATACCTTTTACTATTTATTATAACACTACAAAGGTATTAAGTAAGAATTTTTTTTATACTTCGAAAGCTACTTAAAGTTATAATTATTTTATTATCATTTAAAATATTATGCAAATATTGTTAAAGCACAATTTACAGTTTTATAGGTAGATACTTAAATTACTTGGTCAGTAATAAAAATACAGCGGAGCAAATACTTTCGTTGCGAGAATAAGCATTGGACACCTATATTGAAAATTCAAAAATGTAGAATAGTAACCATCAACAATTTAATTATTATAAAGAACAATATTTTTCTTCTGTTGTAGAATATTGAAAATTAAAATCAACAGCAAGGCAAATACATAAAGTCTAAGACGTATCCACAATTTGACAGCGGACAACAAGTAAACATTCAAATCAAACTTTATAATGTTGAGTAAAGGACCAAAATCTAAAAATGGGATTCCATTATTTGCTGTACACGGGTCATAATAATGATCAATGAATAACGAACAAAGAAATTTAAATCAGTATTTTCTCGATTTTCATAAAAATATTTAAATTTTTCGATTTAAATCCTTGCAGAGCATAAAGTTCACTTTACTCAGTTAATTAGTAAATGAAGAAACGTATCTGGCAAGCTCTATCTCTCTTACACCATTAGTTTGTATAATGCTTTCTCGTTCGCACACCGTGTCACGTGTCATCATTAAATCGTCGTGTACTCGTCAAGGACAAAAATTCAATAATTCGTTATTTGTTGCATAGGAATAACGAATTGTGTAATGTGTTGTTGCAATAATGGCCACCACTAGTCACAAGTGGAAGGAGGCGCTCGGGAAGTACAGACGAATCACTTACCACTGGCTGTAGAGCCGCGCGCGGCGCAGTCGGCAGGCGGGCGCGCGGCGCGATCGATGTGCGCCGTGAGGTCCCACATCTGCGCCGCGCCCGAGCGATGTCCGCACAGCAACAGGCGCCGCGGCCGCAGCGCTCCCTCGCACTCCGCCACCGTAAAGCACGACACCGCAGAACCGTCCACCGACCGGATAGTGCACACCCTACACCGCAAAATTACATTTGTACTATAATTTTTAATATTATGTCGCTATTACCTGAAACTGGACCGCAAAAATGAAATGAAATTGCACCAAATTTAATTCTACAAGCGGGGAAAGTGTTTTCGCCAAATTCTGTTACATAAAATTTTCCGGGGCGATTAGGAGGTAGGAAGTTAGCGGTGGTAAGAAGAAAGCACGGAGCAGAAAAAACGCGTTTGATTTGTCCCATTTCTCTCCCGTCCAAGGGCAAATAGCTTGGGTGAATAGTAAAATGTTAGTGGCACTGCTGAGCATATATAAATATTTCTCTGTAATTTGCAATTTTCCGTTTGTATGTATGGAGAAACTTAATTGTACATTAAACGTATTGATTCTGCGGAACAGCTGTCTTGATTCCACTATTGTTCGAAGTGATATATAGTCAATTATCCTATGTCTGTAGTTTTGTGCTGTCGAAAAAATCCGACATGTCCTCATTACAAGTGATAAGTATTCTGTTACCTCTTGCCGTTGGACGCGAGTCTCACATACATGGTGTCTGTATCGGGTACGACCTTCTGTATGAATATCTGCTCCTCGTCCTGTTCGCCGTACGGCCCTGAAACAATATCAAGAGCGTAATGAGTATAATAGGAACACTGAGAGCGTAGAACGTGTAGTAGAGCGGGAGGTGAGGCGTGTGGAATGACTAGGTGCGCGTGTCTAATCAGGGCTAGTGTGCGGGGGCCATGTCTCACTTGCGTCGTTATGTCGCTGCGCTGAGGAGGAGGTATCATTCCGCGGGTCTTTTCTGACCGGCGTAATATGCGGGGGCCGTGTCTCACCTTCGCCGTTGTGTCGCTGCGCTGAGGGGAGGTATCATGCCGCGGGTCTTTTCTGACCGGCGC
>JAFELO010001027.1:687851-703705 GCA_017140195.1 Eumaeus atala | reverse complement strand
GCGTGACTCACCTGCGTCGTTGTGCGGCTGCGCTGTGGGCGCCTCGAGCGCCAGCACGCTGAAAGCGGCCGCGGGCGTGGTGCCGGGCTGTGTGGAGATCATGCCGCGGAAGCGCGTCACGCGCCACGAGCGCACGTGGTTGTACTCGCTGCATACGGATATCAGGTAGTTCTCTGACAGCGACACCTGTCATACCACACTGGTTATAAGAGTGTCCCATTCAAAACCAAATTTTAAAACTAAAACATTTTACAGATGCGAAAAATAAATCTTTTTCTATTCGGCTGCTGGTCTACTACACCAAAGTATAACTATGTTAGTAGCACGAACGAATGCCAGCAATAATACAGACTTATGACGTAATATCACTTATCGTGATATGATGTCATGAGAATCATTGCTCAAATACGCAAAAACGAAGATACCATATAATAATACATTAATTTCATTTTTTTGTAGGTTACTTTAGTGAAGTTGATGTAAGAGATGTTATTGCTATATTACAGCCGAATTTCGCCGGGGCTCGGACGGTCTGACTCTCGTTATATCAGATGAACACCCTAAAATGCTCATCTTGGACCTGTTCCTGCTGACACTACAAATCTTCCCTCCTTACACATGGACGCCTATCGAATCCTATCTCATTCGAACCTAAACCATATTTTTTTAAAAGGAGCCAATTCCAAAATCGCGCCTAAAACCCGCACTCTCTCTACGCACCTTGGTGACGGGGCTCTGGTGCACGGTGAAGGTCTGGAACAGCTGCGGCCCGTGACCCACGGTCTCCGGGTGTTGCACGATGACGCGCACGGACCCGTAGCGCGTGCCGTACGCTATCTCTATCCAGTTGCCGCACAGATCTGACGTACAAACAAATCTCTATAACGACCTTAACAATACGCACCGACCTTAGCCTCTAAGCGTGTGCGAGCTAAGGGGGACTCGCCATGTTCCTAATGTGTTTTTCTTTTTCTGCTGCAGGACAGCAATTTCGCAACATTTTACTGCAGTAATCTACTTATGCAAACTCCGTGCGTCGCCTTCTGGCCTAATGGCCATAGGGTGAAAGCAAGCTCGTCGCCTTCATTGACGGGTGTGTTAAGTACGTGTCGTTAGTATTCTTGGTGTTTTTGTTTTCGGGTGTAAGTTCCTCGTGCTTACACAACATGTACTGTTATAAAGCAGGTAATTTTGTAAGAGGCAGTGCCATACTTAGGCGAATTGGGCCCGCAATTATTATACAATATTATTTGAGAAAATATATGTATATATATTTATTTTATTCGGAATGATACAAAACACCTTTGGTAATTTAGGAAACTCTTGAATAAACAAATATCGTGAAATAAGTTGTATGTTCTCACGCAAACATGCGTAGATGTCTCTACTTTTACTTTGTTGGAACTTTAAAGAAAACTAAAATTTTGGCTATACCTAACTTTATAGTGTTGCTTTTTCGTGTCGGTGTTCGCGCGCAGTACAAAAAATTGTTCTTATCATTCTTCCCTAACGCATAAAGAGTATAACTTTAAAAAACTCACTAGTTTTAGGTGTGAGGTAGACGGATATGGCTGTGATGGGCTCCTGGTTGGGGTCCTTGTACAGCTGCGTCACGAGCAGGTCGTTGTCCTTCATACGCAGCGGGAACTTTTGCATGTCTGAAAACATTAATTCTTCACTATGGTGCAATGTTGACGTCGTATGATCAAACTCCAAAAATATTTCCAAAAGTTCCAAGGTCTTACCCTGCAAATCTCAATTTGGATGTTCATGCTCCATTCAAGCCTAGCCCATGTTTGAATACAATAGACGAAACAATCCCAGTTTTTTCGAAATATTTTTAGACCCGAGTCACAGTATCCGTATCGCACTTCCCTTGACATCCTTCCGTGTGACTTAACGTCAATGTGACGTCTTCGATGCCAGATCCACAGATGTTGTGAACAGATAGTAGTTATAGATAGTAGCCCTGTGACGTTTGCTCGTGGTGAAGTTTCACGGTAGCGTCTTAGGCTGGTTGTCCTATTCTATATTATCTATATGGAGTGGCGCCGACAGTTACCTATGTAGTTGATGGCACCAGTGGCAGTGCCGAGCAGTAGGAAGCTGCCGGCAGTATCGTGCGCGGACAGTTGCGCCACGTCTTGCGTCTGCCAGTGCTGCGTGCTGGTGTGCCACACGCCGGCCTTGCTGCGTGTGCCAGCTCCGCCGGGGCCGCTCAGCGCCACCAGCTGCGGCCCGACGAACAGCAGGTGCTCCACGCGCACGCCCAGGTTGAACGTGCCTGGGGGAACAAATTTTACGTTAATAAAGGTAAGAATCGGTCAAGTGCTAGTCGAACTCGGCCATCGCGTACCAACGGTGCGAGCATGACACTCAAATTGCGGGCGTATGCGCTCATTTCGCATAAAATGAATTACAAATATAAGTTTGTAATGGTTTTTTTTTTTATAAAGAAGTAATTTTAGTATACCTTTATATTATTGTGTATTGTGTTATTACCCTTTCACCAAATTAGTGATAAGCCAGAAGTACCGCATAGCTACACAGCATTATATTATTTCAGCAGACGCACAGACAGGTGATACTTTTAAGGTTAATAAATAAAAAAAAAACTATTCTGTACTGTTTACTGTTTCGAAGTAAAAAATAATAGTAGAATCAGTAATAGTTTTTATTTGTATTTATCAATTACCATCATCATCAGCTGGAAGACGTCCACTGCCGGGCTTAGGCCATACAGGGCCACGCTCTCGAAACACTTGTATCCAGGCGGCTCCCCGCCGATATCAATTATCATCAACCAACAAATCCCGATCTTCATAGTAAATTGAAGTAAAATTATTAGAAAAAAGGATGCGCACCTATTAAAGTTCGTCTCACAGGTTCCGTATGCGTAGAGAAAGCCCACAGCCTCACGAGTGGGCCGCTGGCTATGCCCAGCATCACGTCAGTCCCGGCTGTGCTGTTGCCGCTCGTCGTGGTGCTTCCCCCGGTCTTGGCGTTTAAGGCTATGCGCTCGATAGGAGAGTCTTGTACCGGCGATTGAAACACCACGTACCAGCCGCACGAATCCGTTATTCTGCACAGATTCATTGTTATTTCAATGGATATTTTAAAAGTAGTCAGATCGGTCATCTGGGCGTTCAATGAATGAGGCCTGTGTGTAGCACAGGGCCGATATAGGCCGATGGTGATGATGAAATAGTTATAAAGTGCTTGAATTTTATTATTAAGTATCAGTATCAATCCTTAATCTTAGTGCAAGAAACTGAGTTTAATATGTAAAGGTTACTTTTGTACTTGCCAATGTTATAGGAATAAGATAAGGAAACCATAAATTAAGAGATAATACTTTTGATTATTTTAAGACTACAAAGCAAATGTTAAGCCAGTCAGGCAACATTGTTTCAATTGCCATTTCATTATGTTAGTTCTTGTTTTAATCGCCAATCCAAGGATCTTTCGCAGTATTCAAAACTTAAGTTCTACTGTTACTACAACACTACAGTTGTCACTTTAAGGCGGAAAAATTTTATGACACCTTGTGGGTCGTGCAGGCCTAAATCACGTCATTGCCTCCATATATTTGAACAAGTTTAGACATCCGAGTATCTCACAAACCAGTTATGCATGAACAAGGGTGCTGTGATCTGTAAATTCTTATGTGGTAAAGTAATATTTTTATTTTGATAAAACATCATTACACTGTATCTCGTGTTTACGTGTACGCCGTATTCACAAATAATACTTACGAGTTTACACGTTATGCGCCAATGCAGTGGGCCCCATACCAAGCTTTCCTTTCAGATGTAAATTTTCAAAAATTCAAATCTTTAAAAATAATTTGTGAATGTTAAGTCTTAACAGGTATGCAACACGAAGCTTACATAATTGTTACAATGTTACCTGTATCCGATGACAAAGTGTGTATATGCAACAGCTATCCAATTGTGATGTGCCCTTATGATTTGAACTTTCATACTGTCATTCCAAGAATTTACTGAAACAATGTATTATTATATTTATTTAAGGTTCAATATAATGCTATAAAACTTAAATATCAGTTGATTATAAGGAAAGTGATTGATTCACATTAGACATTTTTATTTTTGCTTGTTACTCTTCGCAAAGCTCTCATGATTGCGAGTGTGGTTTACGAGTAGCTATCAGACCATTGACGGGGTCTTCCCCTTCAATGGTCTGATTCCTCTTGGAATGGAGGGGAATCTATATGTATGACAAATATCTGTCTGTCATTGTCGATTTTTTTTTAATTCAAAGTCTCCGATTGCTTGTTTGATCTCAAAAGATATATAAATGTTGAGTCCTAATGTGTACACCACACTAGGACTCAACATGATGATACACCTCAATATCAACTCTATTTCAAACATTAAATAATAACAGAAATAGTTAACATAGAAAAATTATAAATATATACAATTAGTATACACACCTTCTGGAGGCCTTATGCCTTTGTGACTGTCAGTATTGCCAAGAGAAGCTGCCCTCGAATGACCTCTTCCACAGCGACTGTAAAGACAAGAAAACATGTGAAATATTCGTGTGAAATGCTGATAACTTTTTATAAGCTACTACTATTAATACAACAGAATATGAGGCATCATTAATCTAGTCACAAAGAAATTTAACATTTGCTTACGTTTATACATAATATATTTAAGATATAGAACATGTTAAGACCTCCGCTTGTTCTATTAGATTAATAAGTTATGCTTTGTGTATTTTATTCTTCTTAGGTAGAAATATATTGAAATAAGTAGCAACTGCCTGGTGGTCTAGTGGTAGGCATGTTCAGCCACAGATGTGAGGTCCCGGGTTGAAATCCCCGGTTGGATCATACAAAATAAGTGCTATTAGGATTTTTCATATTCTAATAACTGTCCGGAGTTTGGAAATTGGCGGTGTTACACACCCATGCCTTGGAGAGCATGTTAAGCCGTCAGTCCTGCTCCTGGTTTCTCTTTATCTATAAACATTAGTGTTATAAAAATGAGCAAACCTCAATTGATCTTGAGATGGTATCCTCCCCACTGTACGTAAATCTAATGACGAATTTCTTGAATGTGTTCTGTTCACTGTCACCTCTGCATTTGATGACGTTGAGTTTTTTCTTGATATAGTAGCAGCACTGTTTCGGCCATTGTTACTACCTGGAAGTGGCACATTCACTGGAACATAAAATATTTATGTTTTTCATTATAACTGTATTCTTTCACAAGTGTTATCAATATTGTCACTATTATTTCTATGACAGATAGTGAAATCAATGAATTATGGCAAAAATATTCTAACAAGGAATAACAGCAGTTTATGAGATAAATGTACTTAATGTCTTTTAAAAACATAAAAATATTGCTTATGTTTTTATATCTTTTAAACTGTCATTTTAAATTTCTGCCAATGTACATCAGATTTACCTTGACACAAGCTTGCTACCTTATGTTTCAGTTTTTCTGAGACAATCCTAGTACAAATCAAATATTATCTCTTACATTTTATATTTCTATATTATACTAAATACTTACAGGGTGGTGGAAGATATCCATAGAAGAGTACATCACCACATGATGAGTGATTCATTTCATCACACAGTGCCAGTCTTCTGCTTAATGGAGTTATACCAAAGTAGTCACACTCATGTCTTAAGGCTCTCAAATTTACGTCATTCAAATCAATGTCTCTGGTTCTAAGGTAGTTTAAGATTAAAGTAAATAAATTAGGATCTCGATCTATGAATATCGCTCCAGATTCATCCCGCACCGTGGGAATACGGCCACTCAGGAGAGCGGTAAAAAATGTATCCGGAACCCATGTTAATGTATGCCATGATGTCGAAAATCTATAAGAAACAAAAAACGTATACAAATGTTATAGGATTGTAGTTAAAATAAATAAACATAATCCCATATATTTAATTAAAATATATAACTACCTTGTACCACCAACGTTTAAATTAACTATTTCTTGAAAGTTCGACATTTGTAAAATAAAATCAGATCTTTTTACTTATATTCTTTTAACTATAAAGTTACAAAATGTTTTTATTATATACATTCTCTAAATCGACTCATCTTCGTGATAATTACTTTTTCTAAATTTGTAGCGAATTTTCAATATTTATTCTAGTATTCGTAATCACTGTAATAATCAAATTTGTGAAACTTCAAAGTCAAAGTCATTTGCAGGTAGTCGTACCAACGGAATGTAAATAGTTAACATGTCAAATACAGCTGTAAACATTAAGTCTATGATCTGTATGTAAATTAAGTTTGTCTTTATTTGTAAAAAAAGTTTTAAGATATCGTCTAAAGATTATTAACATCACAATTATAATTTGTTACTTGAAATTGCGCCGCTTTTGAATTTGTATAGAACCTACTCGTGTAAAAGATTTGTTTTAAAGTATAGGGGGACAATAGAGCAATCGGAGCCTTTCAACGAATACCGATGCCCATTAACATCAGCATAATTATGCCGATGTGTTGCCAATAACTACAATACGGTTGCTCACAAACCGTACGAAACGCGACACCCTAGGTGTAACTTTACGGCGGTATCAAGTGAGCGAGAGGTACCAATTTCGTTGCATACGAGGATGTAGTGTCATAATATATAATAATAATATCTGTGGACTTATTATACAACGTTAGCCTAGTCCTGTGGTATGTACCATAATGACTTGTGTTACAGGTACTAGACAACGGAAATATATTTAATTTTATATTGTTATAAATTTAAGAAATTTTATATATTTGAGATATTTATAATAGAAATACATATAATACGTACATAAAAGGATCCATGAACTGGGCGGGATTCGAACCCGTGATCTCTGGCAAACACGTGGTCTAACCGCCTCGTTACCAATTGAGCCAACCGGTCCTGTTATTTAATATTGATACTTCATGTATAACTGGTGGGGAAATGTATCCATTACAATTTACTGTCTCCAACCAAGTCACAGAATTCGTTTAAAATAAATCTCATTTCAAAATAATAAAAAATCATAAGTGTAAATAAAAAAATAATATTTTATCCTCAATGTGTATTGTGAAACAGTGCATTCAAGTGCACGGTCTTTTAAATCCACCAATATGAAATTATAGAAAGTAGATATCACGTGGTAGATCTATCTATATTATGCCTAAAACGCGGTTGCCGAAGTAGAAAGAGAAATCAAATGTAGTTCACTCACCGAGAGTGACTACTTTTTCCATTCCTTTCCATAGAGCTATCTATACCATCACTGTGTTCATTTCTGTCTGCGCAATGCGCGAGCAAGTTTAGATAGACAAAGATAATAGTGTTTCACCTTTTCCTTTATGATAACTATATGACTTTAATCCAGACGGCCACTCGCCTTCATATAACTGTCTATCGCTTCCCATCTCTGTCTATATTATTGCCACGAAAAAGACACGTCATTGTTGAAGTTAAGTTATCCAAAATCATCTACTCTTATCGAATCAAATTCAGCAATGAAGAACTTATTCTAATTATTTGTGTGACACTTAAAACCGACATAAAGTCTTGTTTTTAAGTTGATTTTAATTACTTATGAATAAATATGTTACAGCATTAACAGCATTTTCTTAGCGTTGGCAACTTTTCTTAGCGAGACGTGTCAGTCACTTACAAGTCAATCAATTTCAATGGAATTGTGTTGTTGAATTTATGTATGAGAAATTATTTAGACCATATTAAGGATTATATTTAATAATTTAACATACCAAAATGCCGGCGTCCACTGCGACGAATCCGGATAATGGACATAAAAAGGGTTTGTTCAACAACACTACCGGCTTCAGCACCCTGATCACTGTTACAGTTCTGACTTTAGCATGGTTGGCCGGTTTTGCTTCCCGGCTTTTTGCTGTAATAAGATTTGAGAGCATAATTCATGAATTTGATCCGTGGTAAGTAGTCAACACCTGTTAACACTTTGTATTCCTATATATTCGGTGTATAACCATTGTGAAATCTTTCAGGTTCAACTATAGGTCTACTGCATATATGGTAGAGCATGGGTTTTATAACTTTTTGAATTGGTTTGATGAGACAGCATGGTACCCCCTTGGCCGCATTGTTGGAGGAACTGTCTATCCTGGTTTGATGATAACATCGGGAACCATACATTGGATTCTACATACCCTTAATATTCCCATACATATAAGAGATATATGTGTGTTCCTTGCACCTATTTTCAGGTATATTTTTCATGTATATTTACATTATTTAATTACATTAATTAGATAATACCACAATTACTGTTCAATAGACTTATCTAAAATTAAATGGAGTAAACTTAAATTTTGCTTTATTTTCAGTGGCTTAACTGCTATAGCCACATACTTATTAACCTCTGAGCTATGGTCCCGTGGTGCTGGACTGTTTGCTGCTTGTTTTATTGCTATAGTGCCCGGCTACAGTAGCAGGTCTGTGGCTGGAAGCTATGATAATGAAGGCATTGCCATATTTGCACTACAATTTACATATTATTTATGGCTGAAGAGCATAAAGACTGGTTCTGTTTTCTGGTCTATATGTACTGCTTTATCTTACTTCTATATGGTGAGTAAGAAATTTTTCATATGCTTCTCTTAGGAAAATGATAACATAGGACAGAACAACAAAAATGTATGGTGTTCTCTCTGCCTACCCCACTACAGAGCTGGTGTGAAGATGTGTTGTTGTTTTTGCACCTAAAATTTTTCATTTTATAATTTTGTTTTCTATGTCCTCTACTACAGTATGTATTATGCAACTACTTCTGTTTTGTATCTATAAGTATATTCTATGTATGATGTAGATTTTAATTTGGCACTTGTTTAGCTTTCCTTTCACCGCCTACAATTCCATGTTATAAATTTACATTTAACTACATAGCAAGAGTTGATTTTTGTATATTATGAAACCCAAGCCCACTTCACCTTACTCTGTTGTGTTTCTTCTATACACTTTTGTATGTGTTAACATCATAGTGATGATTTACTATAGTCTCAATTATCCTATTGTACTATAAACTTTGACAAAGAAATCTATAATAAGTAATATTATTTTTATTATTAGACTTTTAGGGGCCATCCATAAATTACATCACACAAATTTTAGAACTTTTGAAGCCCTCCCCTCATCCTTGTCACAGGTTGTCACATTTTTAGAACCCCATCCCATGAATGTGACATGACACATTTATCAAACTTTATTCAAAAGTAATGAAAAAATCTGTTCTATACGTTTTTTTTTAATTTTTACAAAATTATTTTCAATAAAATCAATTATTTAATAAATATTATGTAATCTCACCTTATACCTCTTTAAATATTTTAAATAGTGTAAGTGAGAACATGATGACTGTCACTCAGCAATGGTTAATTCTCAAGTAAACAATGGGAATGTTTGAAGTTACTGCACCTGCGCATGTTGTGGCGCTTGTTGAACGTCTCATAAGCAAACAATACTCTGAATGGATGAAAAGCAAGCATGTACTCGCAGACAACTTGAAACTATTAAAACCCTTACGTTTCGGAACAGTTTTGAATTTTAGTGTTTTATTTGCACAATTATAATGTTGCTATAGAAGTGAATGTTGTTGCGTGAGAGATATAATGTCTTAGCAAGAGTAATAGATTGTTAATAAATGTAGATTACATTTTTTTAAAGGTCTTTTTTCAAGGTTCTTCATATATAATTTTTGTGTATTTTGAATTGTAACATGTGATGTTACAAAACTTTTGACCACTTGATTATGTCTCATTGGAGTGACACCTTTCACCCCTAATGTGACATTATTTAGGTATGGAAACAGGGATAGAAAACATAGGAATTAAGTTATTTCAGCAGCAATTGTAAGTAGCCAAATCCTGTTGTTGGACAAATATAGGATTAAAATACACTATCACTTATTTTTATGGGAGGGAGTGAAATTGTACATTGCAGCCAAATTGGCCGCCATAATGGGAGGCACCTCGTGCTCACATGATTCTCCCTAAAATTGACTGCTATGCTGATGCAATTGGTGCTATGGAAGAGAAAAAGGAGGGCAACACATCTACACAATAATACTATTCATTAAAAGGCTCACCCTCCTCTCCTCCTCAAAAATTAATTCATAATAATATATTCTAGTGCATATTATATGCATATGTGTTGTTCCTTGATGCAGTAACTGTTGGATGATGTTTACCACTAAGTGATAGAACTGTCAATTTGCCTTCTAGCAAGGAATATGTAATAGTAAAGTTGTTCAATATAGGGAATATTGAATAAGTGTATTTTCTCTATGTCTAATTTGTCATGCATTTTGTTTCAGGTGTCAGCATGGGGTGGTTATGTGTTTATAATTAATTTGATACCACTACATGTATTTGTTTTACTTATTATGGGAAGGTTTTCACAAAGATTATTTGTCAGTTACTCAGTTTTCTACATTGTGGGCTTGTTACTTTCCATGCAAATACCATTTGTTGGCTTCCAACCTATCCGGACTAGTGAACATATGGCTGCCTCTGGTAGGTTAATATATAAGTAATACTAAAACGTCTAGTCTAAAATATAATATATAAATATAAGTAATAAAAAAATGTCTAGTCTCCATTGCCATTGGATTTGTGATAAAATTTCCTTTGTACTAGAAAAACATAGCGTTCGTAATATTTTCAATTAAAAAAATAGAAGAATTTTATTTTTCACCAAAAACCTATGGTATTTGTGTTTAAAGTACAAAAATAATTTTAAAGGATGCCATAAATGGGAGAGGGATTACCATGCTGCATAGGTGGAGGTAGTGCCACTCATGACACTACATCCTATGCACCTCGGGCTCACATAATGCCGCCGTAAAGCGACATTTTCAGTGTCGCGTTTCGTGCGGTTTGTGAGTAGCCGGTGGCCCATTTTTAGGGGAAAGGAGGGCAATGCATCGGCATAGTAATTATGTGGATGTTCCATGGGCGTCGGTAGTCGTTAAAAGCTCCAATTTCTCGTCTGCCCCCCTAATCTATGAAAAAAAAAAGCAAAAAATGCAAGATTTACAAACCATGGTCACTGGTGGTCTGAGATGACAGGTGTGTGTCTCAATTTATTAAAAGTACCTGAAGATTTATTCCTATTTAGTACTTATTAATGCAAACAGTGCTAATTGTATCTTGCTGTGTTGAGGTATTATTTTTGATTTCATTATCATCGTTTATCACCGGGTCCCAAGTAGTGGTTTATCAGTATAACTAAATAAGTATATTTTGAGACATTCAGGACATCTGACGTCACAGTCCAACAGTGACTGCGGTTGCTGTAAAACTTTTGAAACTTCGGGCTTGTTTAGTAACTAAACGAACTGTGTAAAAATCTGTTACAGAAATTTTACTTATGATATCACTATGTTTCTAAGTGTTAACAATAAGCAATATTACATATTTTAGGTGTTTTTGCATTGTTGATGGCAATTGGAGCTTTGAAATATCTTCACAGTCTCAATCCTAAGGGGCAATGGAAGCAACTCCTCATCTTAGGGGGCTTATTGGCTGCGGGCACAGTGTTTGTAGCTGTAGTTCTGCTCACATATATGGGAGTTATTGCTCCGTGGAGTGGCAGGTATTCACAATTTTTAATTATTGTATTTTACTATTTTTAAATATTTGTAGAGTAGATTATTTTTAAAAGTAATTTTATTGTTACACTGTCATATCGTCTTTGTTTGACATATGTTGACCTTTTTCTATGAGGGCGATGCAATTCTGCTCACACGTAATTTGGGCCAGACAGGCCCATTTGACCAGAGGAGAGTGCAACTCATCCGCATGATTATAATGCGGATGTCTATGGGCGACGATAATCATCAAAACCTCCGATTGCTCATTTGCAACTATACTATAAAAAGTACTGGCTGCAATGCATTATGAGACACTATTTTAAAGGTGGAGGTTGTTATCATATTTGAGTTCGTCCGTCGCAATGAATTACGCCGCCAAAGAACGAGGTTCCGTGAGAGCAAATAAAAAATGTCCCATATATCACAAACTATCTAATCGATTGTTTTCAAACCAATTTTACTGTCAAACATTAATAATTAAACTCCATATTTCCAATATTCTCGTAATTTTCTGTAGGTACTTAGAAAGTTAGAGCTAACATATCTCACTGGGTATTAACATAATCAATAAACATTCTACGATACCTCAGTGCCACTGTATAGGCTATGTTCTTTTGTTGTACACAGAATAAAAAAAATAAACAATATTTTTAGTACAAAAGTACAGCTTATTCCTAATATGAACCTCAGCTTTACCAACACTCCTGTGTTAGAGCTGACTAATCGTGGAGGTGTCCTGATGTTTTGTTTTTCCGGGGCACCTCACCAAAGGCGGCACTGATGGCACTTGCGGTGGGTTTTGTGGGTA
This sequence comes from Eumaeus atala, assembly GCA_017140195.1. Classification (NCBI taxonomy): domain Eukaryota; kingdom Metazoa; phylum Arthropoda; class Insecta; order Lepidoptera; family Lycaenidae; genus Eumaeus; species Eumaeus atala. Next base: position 691,280 of record JAFELO010001027.1, on the reverse strand, counting down.
TTTGACAGTATAATGTGCCGCGAGCCCCACACACCACTGGACCCCACCCAGGGTCAGTGAAGACGCGTAAATGAGTTTCTCCGCGTCAACAAAAAAAAAGAACTAGCAACTTATACAACATGTCATTTTCTAGCGGTTCATAGTATACACATACCTTCCAAATTTCAAACATAATCTATGAGTAAAACATATGTGACATGTCCGTCCGGGACATGACGAAATTACAAGAGTTCGTTTTTTGCAATTTAACTATGGGACACTAAAATTACTGTTAAACAGATATATAACGTATCAACGTATCAACCAAATGTATTGTCATTGAAGAATTAACAACATTTTTTTTTTGTTTTTGAGTTGGCTTCCTTTTCAGATTTGCCAATATCAGAGTTTTGAAGTATATTGAGCCGATACAAAAGTTATGAAATACCTTTTAAGAGATGTTAATATTCAAATGTGGGTCTAACATTTAAACGTGTCGACAAGTATCGGTTTTAAGTGCATTGAAAAACATGTTTTTTGTATGCACACATTAAATCTGTGGGAACATGTATAATAAATGTCACCGACGTTAATTTTTATCTTCTGCTGCATGTGGTCGCATTTCTGTCATCTTTACCTTATCATAAAAATGTTTAAACACACACAAATAGGCCAAACGACGAGGTCTGCTTGCCTTTATGTGCAGTTATATAAAGAGGTGGATAACAACACATTGTATGCGTGTTCATGTATTGTATTGTAATATGCATACGATACAATGTGTGGCAAATCATTCTTGCATAAAATATATGCAAGTCTTCTTGCATAAATAATTTCATTATCATATTAGCGTTAGAGAGGTAGAAAGCAGCCAGGCTAAAGGGAAGGATGATGAAAGTATTATGATACGCGTAAGGTTGTGTGTGCACACATACAAAATTTTTATCTCATTTGTTTCTCTCTGCATAATGCGCATGCGACATTACATAGGTAAAGATACTAATCTTCCTTCTCATCTTCCTTCTCTAGACAAAGACGGCCACGCCTTCATTTCTATGACTGTCTATAGCGTCCCTTCTATATTTATTACTTCTATGAAAGTCTGTACTAAGAGACCCATTTTTTTGTATGATGATGTTATGTGAGCGTGCACATTACGATTTGATATCGCCCATTAAAAATTTAATGGGCGCTAGGGTAGGCCTTCAAACGTTATCATCGGTCAATTGCTACTTTATAGCGCTCGTTCCACGCACACCGGCCATTGTTTCTTTAAAAATCTATTTCACATATTTTTGTTAAACTGGTTACGATCATTCGATAGAATTAAGTAATTTTTTTTCCTTGGTATTTTGTAGGTCATGCACTATTTTGACCTGGCGCTGCCCTTGAAATGTATACCCAATGTCACAAGAAAGTTCGCTTGTAGGGTTGTCTGTGTCAATGTTAAAACAATAAAACTCAAGTATTATATTTAAAGCATATACTTTCAAAGTAAGTTATTTATAAAAGTACAACCTACTTGAGTTTCGTTATAGTTTTATGGCAGTAAGGATTATATTGTATTTTCCTTGTTCATGCTTATGATAAAACATGATTAAATAAAGAAATGTTATGTATTCGTTTCAAATATTTAACTTAGTTTTAGATTTTACCAATTGCAAACAAAAAAATCTTTGCAATATCTTATTGTAACCCTATTAAATTACACTAATATTATAAAGGGATTCATAAAATACCCAGATAAATGCATGTTGTAGAGAGAAGCTCATATATAGTAGTCAAAAGGAAAATAAAAAAATAAAAATAGAAAAGAAATAAAAATGAAACAAAATTCAAATGTGCTTACACAACTTACAAGCAATTAAATTGGAGATGGGCAGATCATATGATGAGAGAGAGAAGAGAAGTGGACTAGAATATTAACAGAATGGCATCCAGGAAACACAAAAAGGAACAAAGGAAGACAGAATAAAAGATGGGAAGATGATTTTAAGAAAATTGCGGGTCCAATTTAGACCCGTATATCGAAAGATGGAACAGCATGGAAATCTTTAGAGGAGGCCTCTGTCGGAAGTCAAGCCGCACCATTTGCCGATACATCATTGTGGTGTGTTCAGTTATATTTTAAAACTATGGATTAACAATGTACGGAAATTTGTGGCAATGAGGCTTATTTATTTATTATAAATTTCGATTCTCAGGCACTATATCCTTATGTTGACGTGTACATGTTTGTTTGCAGGTTCTACTCGCTGTGGGACACCGGATACGCCAAGATCCACATCCCGATCATTGCGTCGGTGTCGGAGCACCAGCCGACCACGTGGTCCTCGTTCTTCTTCGACCTGCACGTGCTCGTTTGCACCTTCCCCGTCGGCCTGTGGTACTGCATCAAGAACATAAACGACGAACGAGTCTTTGGTATGTGCCACACATAATCGATAGTAGTACGCTGCACGAAACATGATGACTATGCCATAAAAGAATCTCCCCGGACGTACCGGACCGATATAGGTGCAAAGCAGCAATGACATACATCTTTAAAAAATTATATCCGTTTGTTGGTACATACTTCAATGTAGACATATTCCAAACAACACTACTTCCAGTCTGAAGACTGAACACTCGCATAATTGTCATGCAGGTGTCTCGCTTTCCATTACTTGGTTAATTGAGAGAGAAATGACTTTATTATTCAATACTTGGGTACTTTCCTCCCTGTCGGTACGAATATAAACCTGCACTAATACAGAAGTTGCGTGACCGAGGTTACACATTCTTACGCATTAGCAGACAGCACGCGATGTTACGGTGCCCTTAAGCGTGAGAGTCAACTTACACACTAATTCCTGTAGCCATAGTCCATAGACAGTGCTATATCAGCATGACGCCCTTTTTTTTGCCTCGGGGAAACGCATTTACACGCCTCTACTGGCCCTGGGTGGGGTGCAGTGGTGTGTGGGGCTCGCGGCATATTATATAATGCCGAATACCCACAAAAACCACCGCGAGTGCCACCAGTGCCGCCTTTGGGGAGGTGCCCCGGAACAACAAATCATCAGGGCAATTGACGGCAAGTCAGCCCCCAAAGGGACCGACGTCACCTGCACAGATGGGGTTGTCCCGCACCACATGACAACCCCACCGACTTTGGGACAGTGCAATGGAGTGAGGTTCCCATCCCCGCCCCTTGCAAAAAGTCGCGGCGCGCTTGCTTTTTCTTTTTTGTCCCCTCTTCTTATAAGAGGGGTACAAAGAGCGGCACCTCCTACTGCTCTTTAGTCCCCTCTTCTTATAGGAGGGGTACTAGGAGCCGCCACCTCCTCGATTTAATTGGCTTCGCCCAAGGTGTCCCGGATCACCCTACTGCCACGACGAGACTTGAACCATGCTGGGGATCAATATGATGCCCTTTAATAATATGATCAAAGTCATAATGTATGACCA
>JAFELO010001027.1:559090-687748 GCA_017140195.1 Eumaeus atala | reverse complement strand
ATACATGTCTACCTATACATAGGTAGATCCCACATGTATCGACTATTAATGTAAATATGTTCATGATTATTGTCTAATTTGTTACTGAGATTATCCATGAATATATTTGGATAGGCAATTATTGTGGCAGATGTACTTTGTTACTATAAATTTAATAAAAATATGTTTATCTTAGATGCCCGATATCACATTTACGGGTCTCAATCGAGGTGCGGTATGAGGCGTGACGTGATATGAAAATGTAAAGTGAGATTCTGCAAATGGATACCCTATTGAATCTGCATTCGTTTGTCGCATGCGGCGATGATTATCATGTATGTGTGTGTGTGCAGTGGCGCTGTACGCTCTGTCGGCGGTGTACTTCGCCGGTGTGATGGTGCGGTTGATGCTTACTCTTACTCCCGTGGTGTGCGTGTTGGCCGGCATCGCCTTCTCCATTCTGCTCGAGCTGGCGCTTCGAGAGGACGATCTGCCCGCTCCGCAGCCCGCACAGGACGACAGCAAGACGCTCTTTGACAAGGTACAACTTGACTATTCTTTGGCACGCTCTTCTCCCCCACATGACCTCACCCCGGACAATAAGACGCCCTTGAACAAGGTAAAACATCCCGCCTCCTCACCTCATTTAACCTAGTTTACCGAGGACCACTTTACTTCTCTGATGAGTTACATCGCTGGGTTGTCTCACAGATATAACACGTCATCGTAGAGAAGACTAGCCTCGGTAGCCCAGCTGGAGCAGCTTACCATTCGGAAAAGATGTCTTCCCACGCAGAAGCTAAGATTTGTAAATTTATATGAATCGGAATGCCAATGTATGTCTAACATTCATACACGTTGGCTCATGCGATGTGTCGTGGGCAGTAGAGGGATAGTTAAAAGTGAGTTCATGAAGACAGGGAGTGGTGACGTCACTCGGGTAGCGAGTAAGGACGTCATGTGTAGTAAATAGTGAGACGTCGCGTGTGTAGTGAGTAGTGGCGTCATGATTGTTTCCAGGCTGGCAAGCCGAAGAAGCGGCTGTCGGAGCCGGCGGCGGCGGCGGCGGACACGGGGTTGGGCATGAACGTGCGCTCGGGTACACTCATCGCCTTCATGATCCTGCTGATGCTGTTCGCTGTACACTGCACGTGGGCCACGTCCAACGCCTACTCCAGTCCCAGCATCGTGCTCGCTAGCTACGGGAACGACGGGTGAGACGCCGCATTCAGTGCCGTATGCGATGCTAGCGTGGAGCCTGTGGCAGACTCTACTCAGTATATTTGATATACTATGTGTCACACACATTGTTAGGCCCTTTAGGTCATGAAGGCGCCTTATACGTGGGTTCCTGTCAGCGCGGGGCCCGTAGCACATGTTACTTTTGCTACGTGGTCAATACCGTACTGATTTAATATATAGTCATCTCTTTCTTGTAAGAGATTGTGCCATTGCAGACGAAAGCGACCCGCGTCACCCGTGATACCTCTCGCACAATACCGGCGTCAGGTGATGACTATACATCTGACCCCACGACAACCTCGTTGAAGCACCTGAGTTGCTTTGAGTGAAGGTCTAAATGGTGTCTGTAGTAGCTCATAACTTATATAATTAAGTTGTACGTTTACTGTTTACACATTTCATACATTTTATAAAATAGAATAAAGTCCCCAAAAGCTGCATCCCTCTAGATCGATTCTCTCAATAATCTATAATCTCGATCTTTCATGCGATTTTCGCTCATGGATAGAGCGACTACCGCTAGTCTACTAGCGGTAGTCGCTCTAAAAACATAATTTTATGTTTTTTTTTCTCTTACTGATGCGTACATGTTCTGTCTTATGGCAGCTCTCGCAGAATCTTGGACGACTTCAGAGAGGCGTACGGCTGGCTGTCGCAGAACACGGCGGAGGACGCGCGGATCATGTCCTGGTGGGACTACGGTTACCAGGTACCTTCAGTTTGACATGATATCAAATGACTTTCACTATGATTTATTTATTCGTTTTGTTTCATAGGGATAATCAGCCAATATACGATAATAAGAATACGTGAGAAAAAAAACAAATCGACACTATATTATGTCGGTTACAATTTCTGCAAAATTGGCGCTCTGGCACAGTGCTTCAACGTACTGACGCAACGATTCGAGTGCGTCAGTACGTTGTCACATTTCAGCGAGGTCTATAGATAATGTGGTCGTGTTGGGGGTATTATTCGGGGATATTTGTGGTGACGTGAAATAACATCGGTAAATCACCATGTGTATCTCATCCAGATAGCGGGCATGGGCAACCGGACTACACTAGTGGATAACAACACGTGGAACAACTCGCACATCGCGCTGGTGGGCAAGGCCATGGCCAGCAATGAGACCGCCGCCTACTCCATCATGACCGAGCTGGGCGTGGACTACGTGCTCGTCATATTCGGCGGCGCTATCGGCTACTCGGGCGACGACATCAACAAGTTCATATGGATGGTGCGGATAGCTGAGGGCGAGCATCCCAAGGACATACACGTACGTAATACACGTACGTAATACGAGATTTCGGAGCCTTTTGACTATTACCGATGCCCATAGACATCTGTATTACAGTCAGCAAGTATAGCAAATATATATATATGGTGCCCTCCTTTTCTCCTCTTTTATCCTATCAAACGAGTCATATAGAAGATAGAGGTTTTAAGCCATCAAAAGGGCTCCGACTGCAGGTTTGCCCCTAATCTATTCTCTATAAAATAGAGATTAGATAATTTCGCAGCACGTTTAGAGCGGATGCCCTATTCCGACAGCACGGCAGACCGACACCACTGAAAAGAAATTGACCGTAGGACCCACGGCTTGTCGAGCTCGCCGAGGCGCGGGCGTGTGGCAGCGCTAGCGTACATACTTGACGACCGGCGGGCGCAGCTGCAACAGCCCCGATAAGCTGTGCACGTTGCGCCAGGGGTCGCGGGTTCGAATTCCACTCGGGCCATTGGACGTTTATCTATATTTTATATGTAATTCTATATCAAAAACAATAAATGTATAACATTTCTTAAACTTATATATATATTTTTAATATATTTCCGTTGTCTAGTACTCCATAACGCAAGTCCTTACGGTACTCACCACGGGGTTAGGCTATCGTGGTGTAACAAGTTCACAGATGTTATATTAGATATTATTATAACATGCATAACGTCCAATGATTGTTGCCAGGAAGCGGACTACTTCACGGAGCGCGGAGAGTATCGGATAGACAACGAGGGGTCCAAGACCATGCTGAACTGCCTCATGTACAAGCTATCCTACTACAGGTGAGTGGAAGTCGACGAAAATCAAACGCTCTAGGCCAGGCAGTATAAAGACGAGATAAAAATCTATGTAATCGTATAACTTGAAAACTGATAAACGTTTATAGTATTGATGTTCTACTCACTATTCATCAGATAGCACCAGAGGGAGCTATATTTAATTATTAGTAGTCAGTCCCGGCTTTGCATATTTCACGAAATGTGGCAAAAATTCATTGATATATAAAAATTATAAATTTTATATTCGGCCTCGTAAACATTACACGTTACAATGACAACAAATTCTACTTATGACACAACGTCTGCCGGGGCAGCTAGTTGTCAATAATTTTTACAGCTAAAAAAATATTTACCATATTTTAGTTACATTATCGAAGTTTTTGTAACGATGAAAACGTTTTAGAAAATGTTATACATACAGCCTAAGTTTTTTTTTGTTTTCATGTAGGATTCTAACGGTAAAAGAATTTTTGAAATTGCTCCAGTAATTTCGGAACCTGTTCAATGTTAACAAACAAACAATCAAATGTATCCGCTTTATAATATTAGTGTAGGTTTTACCGTAATCATAAACAATAAGTACATTTGTATAGGTTGGCTAATGACGTGTGTGACGCAGGTACGACAGCGGAGGCAGCCCGCCGGGCTACGACCGCACGCGCGGCGCGCTGCCCGGCAACAGAGGGTTCAAGCTCACCTACCTCGAGGAGGCCTACACCACCGAGCACTGGCTGGTGAGGATATACAGGTGCGCACCGTTTTTTAATATTATATAAAAATATATTATATTTAATTTTAAAAAAGTAATATTTATATAATAAAAAAAATGAATGTAGAGTACAGGAACGACAAATCTGTAAGGGTCGTTATGTATGGCATTCGGCTTATTCAATTAGACAATTGGCGTGAAGGTATTTTTATTATTAGGAATAACCTGCTTAACACAGGTTTAGTCTTGACGATCGTCAAAAGGATTTGCTTTCAATTGAAAGCAATTGCCAAGCTGAACATCACAATAGTGAAATAGATTAATGTTTCCTATGATTTAACAAAAGTACGGCAGCGTAGACGAGCAGCTCCAGTGTATCAGTATATAGCGTGGGAGTAGCTTAGTCCTCCTCCTCTCCTGCCAGTACCTCAAGCCTCCACCTCTGCCAGTACCTCAAGCCTCCACCTCTGCCAGTACCTCAAGCCTCCACCTCTGCCAGTACCTCAAGCCTCCACCTCTGCCAGTACCTCAAGCGATACGATTATAGTAATGTGGATAAAGTTTAAAATTATATGACAATGAATATGACGTTTTGACACAGGCAGCGATTACCCGGGTTTTGCTCTGTGCGACACTCAAAGGCATCATAGTGTGGTCATGGTCTTTCCCTTTCTTTCGTGACGATAGCTCTCATCCAGCAAAGTGGAGACGTATTGTCCAGGCTGGAGACCGTCCTCCATTAAAATTTCAAGCTCAAAGAATTCATGTGACCCCGCATCTGTCCGCGTTTGCCTCGAGGCTCCTGAGGCCCGCTATAAGCTACGGACCCAACATTGACCCGATCTGTTCCAGGGTGAAGAAACCGGACGAGTTCAACCGGCCGCGCCTGCCGCTCGCCAAGAGAACCGTGCAGACCTCCAATAGTTTGACCAAAAAGGTAAAAAGTCACTTGTTATGTCTCGTCCCTATATTCAAACCCCAATCTCAATAATCTAAGTATAAAAAAGCATAACAATACTTAAACTAATTGAGGAATATTCGCAGCAGTGGACGTCATCCGGCTGACGATGATGAGTCCTTCTACTTCGTGCTCTAGCGCCTTCCAGGAAGAAAAACTGCATATAAATGATAGATCACATCAGTTCAAATCTTCGTCGCAAGTGTGTGCGATGTATGTGTCTGCGGTCCTCTTTTGTGCGGTAAAACGGTGGTTCAGATGTACGCAGAATTGTGAGCATAAATGCGCTGACCGAGTCGAGGCGGTTGTTGCGAGCGCGCCCATACTTGCAAATTAGCAGATTTGTGTAGAAAGAGACTGATAGTATATTTGTTTCTCTAGAAGTTAATCATTTGTTATATCTAATGTCAAGATTAAAGCTTTGAAATACCTAACTAACAAAATGAGAAGATTTTTTTATAGTCTAAGGAGGTAAACGTGGAGACGGCAAGGTTTGATGACTGCCGAAGCCCATAGATATCCGCTTAATGCAGCAATTGTTATGGAGACGTGTGGCCCGTATTGCCTCCATCCCTCGAATGGGCCACCGGAATCTCACAAACGGACAAAAAATCTACTTTGAGACGGTATCATGCCGGCCCAATGAGGCTGAAATGGTACTTTCTCTTTTTCTCATTACGAGTGCTCTATGACGCCTTGCACCAGTACTAGATGAATGACCCTCTTGCTCTTGCAGCTTGCGTATGACGTAGGATCGATGGTATAGTACAAAGTATCTATTGCTTTTATCGTCATTTATATCAATTTTTTAGTCCCAAAATCCCCACCACGCATGCTTGGTTTATCAATTTTCAGTTCAAATTTATCTAGATTATAGTATTACAGGTGTGATAATGACAACGTACAAGGACACTTGTAACGTTGATCCGTAAACGGCTAGTCGGGTGAGCCTCACAACTCCTCAAGAAGTAGAAACGTTACAGGAAACTACCTAATGCAGCCCCTATCACGATGTGCTTACAAGTAACTGAAATGTCAGGGAACGATTGATGATATCTATAGATATAATCTGTGTCAATAGCCGTTTATATTTCGAACTCACAAAAAAAACATTTTCAAACTTAACTTGTCTTCTCTTTCAAATTATTGTCGATTTTTAAACTTGTCTTATTTTCATATTACTATGTACTTTTAGACTTGACTTTTTTATATTACTATATATTTTTAAACTTGTCTTCTTCTTTTTAAGTCGTCGAGAAGAAAAAAAGGACAGCTGAAGAATAAGCCGGTGCTAGTGAAGGGCAAGCGAGTGAGTAAGCTGGAGTGACGCGGGCGCGCCGCACTGTTCCTATACGATACGACTACTGGTACTATAAATAACGCCGTTGATGTATAATATGTAGAGGCAGTCTCTTGAGAGTTAGGACCTGGGCGACCGAGCTCTACTGGCCTGTGTAACGCCATCTCGTGGAGTCTGCATGTACTGGTTGCTCAGACTCAACATATTGTACTATTATAATACTTTTTGCGAGATGGCATTATGCACTCTTACTATATCTATTATCATACTGATGGCCTAATTCAGAGATTTTTGTTGATGATATGAGATTATTCGCAGCATTTATTTCACTGAACTCGAATCTGTAGATATGTAAAGTCTTATATTCTAATCCAGACGAAGCTAGCTGTGAGTAATATATATTATATATAAATAACAAGGTCACAGATACTACACAATTCCTGTAAAGTTTTTATAACATTACCTGGAGCATTTTGCCTCTGGTATAATATTATATCACAATAGTAAGACCGCTGTTGGATGAAGGTTTATTATCTGCATAAGTTGTGTCTGGGAATTGTTTCTCAAAATAATTATGGCTGCGCATCTCTACATTATATATCAATGGTTGAATAATTTTTGTGGCACTTTCAAACACATTATCTTGTCTCTTTTGTTCGTGCAATTTGTTTGCAATACTAGGAGACATTTAATATTATAGTTGGTAAAGTATTGTTGATATTGTTTTATGTCAAAGTAACTTGGGGCGGGAGGAACAGTCCCCTCGTGTTTCGTCTCAGTTGCTTGTGTTGAGGTCTACATTGTACGGTGCAGTCGCTGACCGGGCGAGGTTGTTCAATCGAGTCCCTAAACCGAAGGATTTTCTTAATTTTAGGAATACGTTTGCTTACATTGCCATTGGTATACATTAGTTTCTAAAAGGTAAACAAATTTTAGCCACATGCTATTATATTGCAAATTATACATCACACTTTAAACTTACCAGTGAATCTAGCTCACGTTTGACTAAAAATCGCCAACACTAATCGTTAAAGCGAGGTGACAGAAATTGGCAGAAAATGGTAATGGTTATTTCATTTATAAAATTAGTGAACAGTTCCAAACGGGAAAGTGAAATATCTCCCTATATCCGTTTTCCTGTTCCCACTTCCTTCTTTTTTTGCCTGCCTTTGGCTATAACATAAAATTTTACGTATTTTCTTGTGTAACTATTATTAAATTTCATGTGCTTAGTTAAACAATTGTTATTTCTTTAATAATTGTAGGTTTTCTTTGAAGAAAAAGGGGCAGGGAAGGAGTACCCCTTTTGCGATATAAGCAATCGTATCAAGTGGTGTGCGTAAGTCCTACGTCCAATAAATATGTCAATATTTTTAACTTTAAAGAGCGTTGCTGTGAATCGCTGATAACACAAAGTTATGAAAAATTATTATACAAGTATACATACTTGTGAAAAAAAAATGCAATAAAATGTCAATTTAGAAAATTATTTATGATAAAAAGTATGAAAATGTTATTTTATTTCTTTGGCAACACTGTATCACTGGGTATTTCCTGTCGGTCTGCTCGTAGAATACCAACTTAAAGTGAATGTAACTACGACTTCGTTAATTTAAGATGTTAAATGCGTGAGCACCGAAGTCATTTTTATACTGGGCAACATTAAAAACTGTTTAATCCTTGTTCACCTCCTCTCGGGTCAGTAATTCATCTGATCATTAAGTTTTAGCCGAGCTGTACTGTGCCGCAGCTGAAGTAGCTGGGCATTATTGGCCGCGAGTTGGCACATTGTTCCTCGTATGCACAGTCAACGCTATGCAACACACTGTGGCTGCCAAATTTAATTTTCGTGATTAAATTAACATTAATAAGGTAACATGAATAGTTTTACCCATACGATTTATGTATGTCTACATCGGTATAGAACTTGATTTCCAAGAAACCAAACTGATGAAGGAAATACAAAATCATTTCGAAAAAGGTGTGAAACTTAATGAGAAGTTTGTATATTATTATTCATAATTCTTTCATAATTAAAGTTTTCATCAATATTGAAAGAGTGAAGTGTTACTCTCCACTTTGTTGTTGTTTGTCATTATTACACTTTTCTCTGGCAAAAGTCACGTATACGAGACTCCATTATAAAAAAATGGTAGAGTCAGTCACGTGGACTGTGAAAATAATGTAAAGTAGGCGCGTGGCGCATGGCAAAGCGTATCTGCGTTCGTCGATAAACAACATGATGTGGTATAACATGGAAACCGGGTTTGTGACCCGGGTTCCATGATTTTAGTTCACCCAAAGACGCCTCATCGCGTGAAAAGAATTTTTCACTACAAAACATTATGCATTAGAGATAAAAGAAATCCTCTTTCAATATTTATTAAAACTCATCCATTGTTACTGTGTAAACAGTGAAGCGTATGTTACATGTTTTAATTTTATTGCTGCACGGCACCATTATTGTTTTATCTTGTTTTCTAACAGAGTTTTATCAATGATATGATATAAGGTAGAATGTACATTGTAGTGTACAATGTTAATTTAATATACGGCTGGATGTAAAATAATATCTACGTTTTATTTATACTCCTTTACCCTTTAAAATTCTCAGGAGAAATCAGTCGGAGAGTCAGTGGCCCCAGTCAGATGGGCGAGGCGGGGCCCCATCCAAGCCTGGCAAACACCGCGCTAATTTGCTACTAACATGTGGATGATAGGAGGTCGAACGTCGGTAGTTGTCGAAAGGCTCCGACTGCTCGTTTGCCCCTGTATGCTGTACGAGAGCTGCTATCTCCTTCACACCTCTTACTATACTTGAAAAGTACTCATGAAGCCAGTGTACATAAATAGTATATATAATAAGTACCAGTGATTAAACTAAGCAAAGTAACAGTTACTTCTTTTCATATACATAGCTTTAAAGCTATTTATACATTGTTTCATTTGTCGTTAACATTTTACCGCCCTCTGGTGTGCAGAAGACAACTTACCCACATCCGTTAGATGTAGATATGTGATCGCGTGGAATCCCTCTAGAGGCATGATTTAACATATAGGTATATTTTTGTGTATCAACAACAGTCTTTGGCAGCGTTTTAAGTTGAATTTATCTTGTACAAAATTATTCTCCTCAGCCCCACTCCATTAGCCTGTGTGACCCCTGGAGGTAGTGTAATTGTTGCATTACATCTGAATTTTAGTGTAAAAACAAAGACAAGAACATTACCAATTCACAAAAATTTTGGTAGGTATCGCAGGGACGAGGTGTCGCCGAGCGGCAGGGCGTACAGAGGTACGGCAGCGCTCGTTTGGCGGGACATCGTCCATGTCGACTTGGACCTCGACCCCTTCTCCGACATGAACACAACCGGAGTAGTTGTGCAAGTGTCGGGAGTTGAGGATCTACGCGGCATACAGGCCTCTCACACTCCACTTCGACATCACCGATGTCCATAGCATACTGGAAGGCGGGGGCCAGGTGTTGGTTGCTGGTGACTTGAACTCCAAGCACACCGCCTGGGGATCGTCCAACATCAACCGCTCCGGCGCCAAACTACAGGCGGATTCGGAGCGACGGGGATACACGGTGCAGGGAACCCCCTGTCCGACCCACGTTTCGACGGATCACCGGCGAAATCCGGACGTATTGGACATCGCCATTCACAACAACCTCTAATTCACACTGGACATGGAGGTGCTGTATGACCCGGACACGCAGCATCTACCGGTCCTAATCACATTACATTCGACGGCGGTCGAAAGGGAGCGGTTACGGACCAGACAGAGGGTGGACTGACAGGTCTTCAGAGACCGTATGGCCTACTTCACTATCGACGGGCAGGTCGAGACCGCGGGGGAGGTGGAAGCAGCGGCCTGTAGTCTCACGGACAAAATCCGGGAGGCACACCGGCGGTCCGCGGCGACCGTCATCACGCCGGTCGAGGCGCGCCGTTTGAATGACCTCCCTCCCGACCTCTCCTGTCTGATCTCAGGAAGAAAAGGCAGTTGAGGAGGCTCTGGGCCCGGACCCGCTGCCCGCTGATCAAATCCGATCTGAATCGACTCGCTGAGAACGTCTCTGCAAGGGCGAGGGACTGTCGAGGGTCCGACTGGGAGCGAACCATGGCTCGAGCCGGTGCCAACGACACATCCCTCTACGCCCTGAACAGATGACTCACCGGGTCGAAGACCACGATCAGCCCACTCACCGACCCAAACGGCCAACGCCATTACAACGCCCAGGCACGAGCAGACATGCGCCAGCGCCAGCCACCTACAAACACAATTCACACCGCACCCAGCAGCGCCAGTCATCGCCGAGCACCACGAGCACGGAGAGGACCGCGTCCGAGAGCTCCTTTCGAGCTCGCCTTCGCCGCTGGGTGGGGGGATTTAATCTCCCCAGCCGAGCTGCGGAAGGTTGCCTCTGTTACCTGGTGCTCTTCGCCTCTCGAGGCGCAAAGCACCAGGCCCAGACAACATTCACCCCACAGCACACCCCACAGGAGCAGTTCGGTTTCCGGAGCTGCCACTCGACCAAACTGCTGTTGACGCGGGTGCTCCATCATTTGGCCACGGAGATGAACAAGGGAAGATACTCGGTCGGAGTCTTTCTCGACATGGAGAAGGCCTTCGACCGGGTGTGGCACCCGGGCCTCCTGGTCAAGTTGATGGACGCCGGCTTCCCGCCGGCTCTCGTGCGACTAGTGGCGTCGTTCTTGGAAGGGAGAACCTTCCGAGTAGCGATGGAGGAGCGACATTTCTCCCTGTGGGGCATACGTGCCGCAGGGCAGTTGCCTCCACGCGGCCTATACCAACGACATCCCGCCGCTCAACAACCCAATGGGAGAGGGCAAAACGGATGTCTTGCTCGCGCTGTTCGCCGACGACAGCGCTTACATATTCTCGTCCCGAAAGCCGGAGCTAGCAGCCGGGCGAAAGCAGCGGCTGCTGGATCGATTGCCGGAGTGGCTAGACAAATGGAGGACGTCCGTCAACGTGGAGAAAATGGCATCCCTATTCGTCAGCCCGAGGCGCAGAATGCCGGGGCGGTTAAAGCTGGGCGGCCAGGAGTTGTCTTGTAGGTTCCCGGTCGTGTATCTCGGGTTGATATATCGATCAACTAGGCGAGGGCAGCCCGCGCCTTACTGCGACCAGTGCTTGCATCCGAGCTTTCACTACGTACGAAACAGGGGATATACAAGACGTACATCCGATAGCGGCTCACTTACGCTGCCCAGGCATGGTACACGCTCACCTCCCCGAGCCAGAAGAAGCGCCTGCAAGCTCAGCAGAGCATATCGCTGGGTCATCACGGGGGCCGGCCGCTACGTCCGGAACGACGTGATCGCGCGAGAACTGCGGGTCGAGTCTGTCGGTGAGTTTGTGGCCCGATTGTCTCGAGACATGTTCAGTGCCGCAGATAGTGGACCGCACGCCCACCTGAGGGACCAGGCCCCGCTACACGCGCGACCACCCCGCGGGCGGCCGTACCCGCGTGAGCTCGTATTCCGTGACCCACCAAGCGGAGAGGGGTCCTCGGCCTCGGCGATCGGGACGACGATCACTTACTCACACGCATAACCCACATTACACTCGGACATCACCACATTTCACCACTCACATGTGCGCAACAACCCACTAACATCGGTGGGTTGCACCTATCACCGAGGGGACAGTTGACCCTCGCGAACAGACCCTTGTCATGAGGTTCGCCTCGGTACCCGTAGTCCTCGCAGGCGTCCCCAGGCCAGTGAAGACGACCCACGGACGGCCGGTTAAATTCCGCAGCAATGTAGCATGGTACTAAATAAGCTATTACTAAATAAGTATTATAGCTATAAAATAGATAGTAAGTAGTTGTCAGCAAAACATCCTTGTTGAACGAAATTGTTTCACGGAGAATTTATGCCAGAATATCAGGGAAAATAATAGTTTATTCAAATTAGAATGACCGGTCGATAGAGTCACGTTTTAGAGCGAATTTCATTGTCGAATGATTGAGTTAATGTTACTTAAAAGCCAATTAGGGACCCTTGTTAATAACCAGAGAATCTCTGAACAAATATCACAACATCTGCGCACTGCAAGGGCTCCTCTTGAGGTGGTGGTAGATACATACGGTTAGATGGGCAGGGCAGTAACTCACCCTAGTCTATTGCCACATAATTTGTAAAGCTAAATTAAGTAGCTGATATTAAGTCATTAACATATCATTAGAATTTATTTAGTCGCTCACACTATTTCTAACTGGCTTATCGATTATCAAGCAATGCCTTCTACAGCTGTTAAATAATTTCCCAATTCCGAGCTATGTTTCGTTGCAAAGCAATCCAGGCCACGTGTATGGCCTCGACCTACTGTCCCGCTTACGAGAGTAATCGCAATTTCCAGGAACACCAGACAACAGAGATTATGCGGAAACAGGGAAACATAAAATAAAAACAAATTGACAAAACCTTCACCATATATTTATTAATAAAGACAATCTAAAAGATCACTTAAGTCATTGTCTTAAAAAATTAGTTTTACCCTAATAAATTTATCAATATATAATAATAGTTTTATTTCATTACTTATTGTTTGAAGGATATGCGAAGTGAAGTCGCCCAGAGTGGGAGGGACAGTACTCGAGCGAAGTCGTTGTCACGAATCACGTTTAATAAAAAACCAATGTCGTCTAAAAATGTATACGATACATTTACAACTCTCAGTGATTACCTATTTCCAATAATCTAAATGCTTAATAACATGACCTAACGTGTCTACGCGAAGAATTGTGCTAATCTAAAAGGTGTCTACGATTTTATTATATTATTTTAAAGACTTTTGTATTTTACAGAACGATCAAAATCACAACACAGAGTGTAATATCAAATTATCGTGCTCGTGGCACGTTTCAGTTTATCCCCTACGATTACATTAAGAGTACGTATAATAAAAATTGTAAACGCCGAACTACCACAATATCTGAGACAAGATCAAGCGTGTCCTGCTCAGCTGCTCCCCCGGATCTAGATGTCCGGGTTCCGTTATTTGTGTCCTCTCTGTCTTGCTGTTGAATATTTTGTAAATCCATGAGAGGTAGAAGATATCTAATGTGCTTTAAAGTCATTATTAACGTATTATTTGAATTATTATCAATATCGGATTTACTTCGTGTTTTCGACATTTATTTAATAACTACTGAATGGGCATTTATGCAGGGTAAGAAATTTTATATCTGAGAGAACTTCATGTAGAGGTTCACAAATAAAATTTGGCCAAAAACAGCGAGTGTTTGTTTTTTCTTAATACTTCTTTTTTGAGGGCACGCTCATTATCGTAAGTCAATATTATTTTCCATGCCATCCCCTCCAATCGAAATGTCTTTTGGGGTTGGAGTATGCCTCATACCTTTTTACGAAAGCCCCGTCCTATGTCGTACTTCACACAGAAGGTGCTTCAAAATTTTACACCAAGTACAAGCTTGCGTAGCGCATAATTTCAAAAGGATGGATATGATTTCAATTTTCACGTGATATCTCCTAACACGCTCGGAGTTAGCGATTTGACTGAAAAATCAGACATACGTTATATGGATATAATAAAGTAGCTTAAAGTAAAAAGTAAAGTACAGCGTGATCATGTGAATATTTAAAACTACTTTATTTAATAGTGTATTTGGCTTTATTAAGAAATGCTATTTAGTTTGATGCTATTTATGTAGAGATATTATTTCGTTTGATGCTACTTATGGACAGATATTATTACGTTTGATGCTATTTATGTAAAGATACCATTTCGTTTGTTTTTATTTATGTAAAGTCACCATTTCGTTTCTTGTTATTTATGTAAAGATACTATTTTGTTTCACGTTATGTCTGTAAAGCTACTATTTCGTTTCATGTAATTTGTGTAAAGATACTAGTTTGGTTGACCTTATTAAGACACTTTTTATAACGAAAACAAATATATTACAAGATTTCCGGCGTAAAATTCATTGAGTTTTGTGGTATTTCGTCGTTTACTCGACGGCGACAAACGTCACAGAATAAATTTATAATTTATAATTCGATATAAAATTAGAAGAATATAATATCCACTTAGGCTTACAAAATATGTTATTACAATAACGTCAGCTGACAGATACATACAGAAGGATTCTATATACAATTGAAAAGGATTTGAAACATCAGAATACAAAATAGAATAATTATTTAAGCAGACGTAGGAGACGTAGGGAAGGTTACAACACAATAACAGTTTTCGCTTCGTCTTGATATATTGATCGATGCATTAGATTACTATTTATCAAATTGACTTGTAGTTTTATATAGTACATAATGGTAATATGTAATGTGTAGGGCCCAGTAAGGCATCTCGTATACGTTGGTGAAGCCCGTTGCAAACAAAACCGGTTTATGTTTACTAATCATTGATAACCATTGACCTAGTGACGTCACGCTAAACGCCTCGACTAAGTGTTCAAGAAATAAATGCATTTCCGTTTTCAGTAGATCCAATGAAACTTTAATATAAAAATAAAATTGTAAGGCACTTCTATATTTCAATCGACTTACATCCGTGATCTTATTGATAATTTAATACTTTTTTTATGTATGGAGCTGGCAGAGTATTATTCATAATATGTGTGTTAAATAATATTTTAATCACTTATTAATATTTGGCACATAGATTAAGTAGTTTTTTTAAACGAAAATATAAAATATAACTTAGATGATTCGATAAAATTTTATGTAACCTTCAGTCTTACCAGCTAAAAGTATTGTTAAAATTATCTCTGGAGGGACTTTTATAACGAATTGTGTTTTTGTATTAGACGTAGACAAATCTGCGATAATAGAACTGCTTTGAAAATATATTTGATATTTACGCGCGTATAATAATATGTATCGCGACTCACTTTACTATTTTATGAAAATAAATATTGCCGCGAGCGTCATATCGACTACGTAACCTTAAAAATACTTCCAGTGTAACAATATTAAGAAAACAACGAACTACGCCGACGCGTATAAAAAATACAGCATATAAGGTCGAGAGGACAAATAATGTAAACGTTCACTAAACGATCTAAGTTCTTGTAAATTTCTGCGGCCCTAGTACAACTATGTTCAATATTTTATAAGAAGTCATAATAATCTATAAACTTTGTCTATTATAAAATAAATGGCACATATTCAGCAGAAAAGACAGCTTTAGTCTTAACTAAATCTTTATGGGGTTTTAGTTAAAGCCTTGCCTTAACCTAAAACAACCTAATTTCTCTAAAGTCATTCTCTAATCTTTATTATATAAAGTTCTCTTGAATTATGGCTCATAGATCGTCACATTTGGCATACTTTGGCAATATCGTTGCGGTTACATTACGATAGAATTTAATTAACTGTTAAAAAAATTCGTCTACATTGTTAAGATAGAACACAACCAAACAATCACACGAGTTAGTGATTTACAAATACATATCTCATTTACATCTTACAATAAACATTTAGAGCAATACCGAAACACTAAATACCGTAAATATGTCACATTCGGCAGAAGTCCGTTCAGGTACAGTTGGAAGGAAAATGAATACGGAGGTACAGGCACCTGCATCGGCGCCGAGGTACAGCCCTACACCCGGCAGAGTATGAACTTCTCCTGTTGAGTGCACGACACTAAAATACTCGCATTTCCTAAGTGCACATACAAACTAACCTAAAAGCTAAACAGTTAACGAACAACACATGTCTTTTACAAGGAATACTGCCCCAGAAACGTAAAGAGTCGGTGTAGGGTATATCGGAAGACAGAAACTGACCAATAAGACGAGTTAATATATAGACTTGAGCAATAGCTTATTGCCCTATTTGTACATTCCATTAAACGATAGACATATCTTAAAACAATAAACAGTATCACAACACGTAGGTACACATACATTGAGTTTACCAACCGCGCCCATAGAGGGGCCAATAACATCCAATATCAAATAATAGCACATATTTAGAACAATAACAAGGAACTAGACAATAATATTACCAACGAAAAATATAAAAACATTTGAGCATTTTCATTGTGTAAAAGAATATTAAATTTATTTCATCGATAAGTAGGCTCGATAAAAATGCTGATTCGTATCTGCACTAAATGTAACTCGTAAAAACGCAATGGCCAGTGAACACATCATTTAACAATTAATTCAAATTAGTTCTCTCGTTTATAAATCAGCACTTTTATAAAAGCGCTCTCAATAATGGGAATATTTTCTAAAACAGCGTTACAGATATGTGACTAGTAGGTTACGGTACGGACGACGAATTACATTCCATCTTACAGCTACTTACGACACGTGAACATACGGAGTGCACCGTCTAACTGACTACTGACTAGAAACAAAAGTAGTACAAAATAACAATATGGGCGAGCGGAGCCGACGCGGGCCGCAGGCTCCGGCTCGGCCGAGAGACGAGAGACGAGAGACGAGATAGTGTAGCTACTACACTAGCATATAGAATATACGGCTCCGTCACTGCTCATATTTACAAAAATCACACTCGAGAAGTTACATCAAGAAGTTATAAAATTCTTCAAGTCTAAGCCTACTTTATCAATCGTTATACAAAATACTTATCTACATGCGCACCGGTTGGTGGCGATCCAAATATCCCTTAAAAATATCATTTTTTCACAGCTATTCCTCTAGCCCCTAAGCTAAGCTTCTCTAGTCGTTTCCTTCGAATTTATAAAACTAATTAATTATACACATCGAATTAAATGCTATAACATTTTAGCATTATGTTAAATTAGACCGAAACGGATGTGTGAAAATTGTATCTGTGAAGTAGCAGTTGGGTACAGCTACGTCACATCGAAGTTTACTGAGCGAGATGAGTTTCAGGATAATGCTACTTTAACACTTATTCAATATGTTGTAACTAAGGCAAGTGACCTGTTAAGAATGCAAAAAAATCATACATAAGTACGAGTTATAGGACTGGTGCTAGTAAAATATATGAGGTCCATTTGGTAATGCAAAAAAAAAAAATTCACGAGAAACGTAAATTTGTGCGGGACACGTGAACAGAATGAAGCTATTTCGCGAGCGCTTTGCTCTGATATTCGCCAGTCGCTTGGCATCTGTCGTCAGATCGCTCGACCTTTTCATAAGGTTTTTCGAGTTTGTGCCGCTTGGGCTCGGCGTCGAGAGGCCGGTGCGACTTCATGTGCGCGCTACGACTTTTTACTTTGTTAAATACTCTGAAACATAACGGAAACATAATTAGAAAAGGCAACCAAAAATCAGGAAAAGCAAGAAACAAAGATGGAGAAATGCGGTAAGAAAGCGAAGCTACAAGCGTTGTGTATACACAATCCACCATTATATATTGTTCACCATTTATACACATAACTTATATTAGACACTAAGTGCAATAAATAAATATAAGTAATTATTTTATATGCGTTGGACATAAATCTCTATAGGAATACATACATTGTTTAGTTTATTTACAATACCAGACATAGTTTGGTCCCTGAGACACAATTCGTAATGTCACAAACGTAAGTCACAACATATTA
The DNA here is from genome assembly GCA_017140195.1 of Eumaeus atala. Classification (NCBI taxonomy): domain Eukaryota; kingdom Metazoa; phylum Arthropoda; class Insecta; order Lepidoptera; family Lycaenidae; genus Eumaeus; species Eumaeus atala. The sequence continues at coordinate 669,931 of JAFELO010001027.1, read as the reverse complement.
TGTGATCGGTGCACAACTCGGTCGCAATATCTGTGCACCGAGCGTCGATGACGTCACATCGGCGCTCTCGTAGTGTGCTAATTGTACTAAGGTATCAAGGCGAACACGGAGGGGATGAACATTAACAAGAGACGCGGTTCGCATTCCCGAGAGGTGTTTAGATGTTTTGACCGTGTTGTACGTTAAATTAATTCTCGAATTCATACACCTAAGTGTAGAGCTGGAGTACATGTCACAGGAATCCTGCTATGTCGAACATATAGTAGGCGGTATCAATTGCACCGCACTGGGAACATCACGTGCACACCGCGGCGACAGCAACGCAACAGGGTGCAACTACCATTCTCCTGACCGCCCTCACACAACTCGTATCATGTTAGTCCAACCAAGCCATAGGTATACTTAAATAATACATGCACAGTTGCGTAACTTAGTCTACGTCAATAGAACTCAAATGGAAATATGTTCCACGCAAATTGCATTTGTCTGATTTAATGAAGCAGCGCGTCCACACACTTACTTCCCGCATATCTTGCATGGAAACTCCTCCCCCTCGTACGACGCAGACGGCGAGGGGCAAGCGGTAGCCTGAGGCGCGACCCCTAGCGGACCCTGCATGTGGACAAGTGTTGTTGTTAACCCTATTCGTTTACTAAGTGAACCTGAAGACAAATTGCAGTCCATTGTTTTTGGCAGTGCTTACTTGGGTGGGTTGCGCATCGTGCCAGCTTCGCAAGTACAGCGTTTTGTAATCTTTTGTTACCTTCTTCCAGAAGTAGTAAAATTGCACGCATTGTTTCGAATCTTTAGTTCGTACCTGATGAAGAGAAAACACTTTAAGACTCCTGTCAAATATCTGATTAAATATAAGAGATAGCTACTTAGTTAAATATAATCTGTTTATTGCTTGTTATTTTTTATTCTTAAACGCAAGCAGACGAAGAGAAATGCCGCATATTATGAGATGAAGCGATCGGCAGAAGGTAGGACAATTGAAAACCTCTACCGATAAGGGTAGCTCTAGTAGAAAATATTAACCCCATGTCTCTCCGCTCTCATTCATATTTAAATATTCCTTATCATTATATATATCATAATGTTGTAGGCGTTCTAACCAATTGTGAAATTCTAAAGAAGTCCTTGTCGTAGTGCTGTAGGCCGGCCAGGAAGGCCTCGAGTTCTTCCGGCCCCCAGCGCGCGGCATGTTGCTCGGGCGCAGCGGGGCGCGACATGAGACGCAGCGTGGCGGCGCGCACGTCTCCGCCGCACTCGCCCAGCGTCTGCAGCGCCACCTCGCGAGTGTGCCCGCCCACCGGCATGGCCGCGCACATCGCCAGCTCCATGAACATGCGCACTGCGAATTATAATTAACAAAAGCGTCAGTATTATATATTTCTATTAAAGTCCAGGTTACAATATTAGCAATTTAAATGACAGGTAAACTACAAGTTTTCCATTTATGTGGAATTGCTAAGATTTTTGTATAGACTAGTTGAAATTATAAGAGTGAGGCGACGCTCAAATTTGGGCTCATATTGCGTTGTCTAATTTAGTCCATGACACTGATGTTTAACAAATAATATTTGAAGCCTATCTCTTGCGGATCTAATAAGCAGATGTCGCGGATCTAATAAGCGGATGTTGAACAAAGGTAACGTGTCATTTTTGTCACTATACGAACCCCCCCCCCCCGCGGGTGTAGGCAGAGCATAAAAGACACCCCGCCTTACTAAAAAGACTTGTGCATAGATTGTAGCCAAAACTCTGATGAGATTATATAGTACGGACTATAATCTCCTCCTGCGATTACTAAGCTGCCTGCTCAGCGTAAAATTGCAAATTATCTTAAATATATTCCACCAAATTAATATTGCCTTCGTCTTTTGTGATTCAGCACATACTAGAGAGTGAAATAAAACAGGTTTGTACAAACCTTACTAAGAGTCAGATCCTACTAAGAGATAATCTTAATTCACCTTCATTATCGTCCAGAGCGTCATTGATGCCGGGATCCCACAACAGTTGTTCGGGTGCTCGATGTAAGTCTACCCTGTCGTTACACATCTCCGGCAGGGCCGCCTGATAATCTACGCCAATGTTTATTCGCGGTTGAGGTGGTTCTTCTATTTGTGCCAGAACCTCTGCTTCGATTTGGAGGCCTAAAAGGTACATAATCACATAAAAACCTGCATAATATTTAAGTTGAAAGATCTTTTATTAGAAGAAATTGTAGTTTCGCTATTATTTGGTTTGTGGTTTTAATATTAGAATGAATTTTCCGAGCCACCTAAAGGTCCTTACTAAGACGACGTATTACTTGAGATTAATTTAAAGTAAGGCAATGAGAAAGAAAAAGACTGAATATAACCGTTTTATATGTTGATGAACTTCATAGAATAGTCCGAAGACGCGACTAAAGAGAATTTGTAGCGAACAGGACCATAGGGAAAGCAGAAAGACTTCAGTCTTTAAGAAGGAATAAAACTTGGACATATTCCTAGCCGTTCAGATTTTGCCTGGTATTATAAGCCAACTTACCATTAGCAAATTCAAAAAGCAGTCCGGTGCCATCTCTATCTGGGGGCATGATGGGCTGCGGCGTGTAGTGGTCGTGTATCCGCCGCATGCGGGAGCGGTATGGGCCGGCCGGCGACGCGCGACGTTTCCGTCGCTGCGGCGAGGCGGGCACGCTGCTCGGACTCAGGAACACGGCCGGGACCGGCTCCCTTCCCTCAACACACACCTAATGAAATGTTAAAGTTAGAATAAAGTTGTGAATGACAAGCTACTAAAGTAACATAGGATACATTTACCTGAAGTGAAGTGTCTTGGTGCCACTGATGCAATGACGTAGTAATAGGAGTTATACGAGGCTGTTGTCGGCACGGTCGCTGGTGGGAAAAATCCCGTGGACTGCTCGAAAGCAAGGGATCTTCAGAGTTCAACATTATACGTCGTGCTGTCGCTGATGGTTCTAACGTGTAAGCATCTAAAGACCTGCACTCTTCGGGTAAAACCTCTTCTAACGCTTCCTCTACCTAAAATTTATATAAAACATATCAATATCATAGAAACTAAGCTACAATCCACATTGAATGTAATTAAGAGTTAAATACTCCATTTTTTCCATACTTTTTTCACAACACTGACTGTGTGTGGAATGTACATAAAAATTTCTGGTGATAGTCAGTATTTGTTTTTTACCTCCTCTTGACTTGACATAGTAGCGGTGAAGAACGCTGCGGTAAGAGGCGAGGACGCTCGCGGCACCGTGTGTGCGGGCGAGTGAGCGTCGTGCGACGCCGGCGGGGTCGGGTACGCCAGCCCTGGCGACGGTTCCGGCTGCGTAGAGTAGCTGTCGTTCGGAGACGCCACGTAGTTTATACTCGGGGAATCTCCCGCGCTGTACGACAGTCCCGGTGAACTATCCGCGTAGCCCAGGCCGGGTGACGGAGATCCGCCGTGACACGCGCCAAAATCGGCTAGAGATTCTGGGAGCGGCGAATTAAGCACGGCTGCGAGCCTGCGACTCGATGGGTACGTCACGGGCGAACGATCTCGTATTGATGCGGCGACAGTCGCGTAGTCGTCTAACGATGCGAACTCTTCCAGGTGGTCGGACGCTGTGGTGAACTGAAAGGTGTCCTCGTTTAACGCTGGCGAAAAATACCCGTCATCGGAATTGAACGAAACTCCAAATATTTCTGGACGAAAATTCATCTCTTGTTGAGGTGACGCTTGACCCGGATCCGATGATGATCTTTTGACGACCTGAAAGTCATGATGAGGATACTTTTTTATATTTATTAATCATATACAACAACGTCACATTTTTCTTATAAACTAAGGTGTAATCATAAACTTTGTAAAAGTTATGAACAAAATAAAACAAAACTTTGAAGGGAGATGCCTTTATTATGAAAATAGATATATTTTACCTTTGTCTTTTTGAGAAGCTCAATGAGAGTGGAATCTCGCTGCGTCGCCGTCATGGCTGTGATATTCGTAGCGACGGTGACCACAGGCGGGGCCTTCGGAGACACGAACTGGCTGACAGTGGCGGCCGGGGACGCCGGTGATGACACCGAAGTTCTAATCGTCGACAGAGGCGGTGGCGCCGGAGTGACGAAAGCCGGACGCGTTGGCAGCGTGTTAGTAACTGTACCTAAAAGATTAGTAGGAGCTAGTACCATGTTGCAATGCATGCGAACTGGGCAGGTACGACATGGAATGCACCTCTCGCTCGCATGACACCACCGTAAAGTGACAGCAATGCCGATGCATATCACGAGGCTTGTGAGTAGCGCTAATGGTATGAGTTTTAGGAAGAGGTAGTGCCATGGCACGTAGGAGGAGGTAGTACATCCTCTTATGCAACGGAATCGGGCCGGCACGACCAGGGAGGTACCTCTCGCTCACAAAATACCGCCGTAAAGTGACATTTTCGGTGTCACGTTTAGAGCAGTTTATGGGTAGCCGGTGGTCCATTGGGGGGGGGGGAGACAGAAGGGTAGTCCATTGCCATAGTAATTATGTGGATGGTCATGGGCGTCGGTAGTCGTAAAAAGGATCCGATTGTTCGTTTGCCCCCTATTCTACAAAGAAAAGAGTAATGGTAATTGTGGACCATTGTAGGGGAGAATGAAGGTAGGGCAACGCATTTGAGCGATAACAATAATGCCGATGTTTATGGGCATCGTCAAAAGTCTTCACTTGCTCACTTATATACATATAATAAGTGTGCACCGTTATAAAAAATAGTTCTATCAGTTTTGTGCAGAATCAATTGAGTACTTTGTATACTCGTACAGGTACAAAATAAAGACAACATTGATTGGGGACCGGAGAAGTGAAATGCAAAATCCTAATTTGCAACTTCCTTACGGACTTTATAAATGATAAAAGTTATTTGCAATATTCCTCAAAAGTTGGAATCGCAAGCAACTTAATATTTGTGTAAACTCTTAATGCTATTAATTATACTTAATAGAGATTTATTGGCAATGATATTTTGTCTCACAGCGTTTGCAAATTTTATATCATAAGGAGGGAAAAGGAACAGTCAGAGACTTTTAGTGTGTCTCCATCTCATATAATCTCAAAAATCTAACAGACTATTAAAAACCGTACGAGATGCGACTGATTAGATGGCACATCATGACGGTGTTAAGTGAGCAAGAGGGACTTACCATACTTGCCGTTTGTAAATAGGACGTTTTAAGAGAATGAAGGAACAGAGAGTGCACTTGCGCCTGCGCAAATACTTGCGACTATAAAGTGTCTTGCGTAGATGGCCCTTCTCAATAGAGAGGGCCGCTGTAGCTGGAATTACATAGCTAGCTAGGACGACACTATTGATGCATTTTTTTATAGTATGTAGGGCAGACATTCGCATCATCGCTGCCATGCGTTGTTTTCCTGTCCACCTCCTCTCAAATGGGCCATACATTTGGCTGAAATAAAGCTGAAATAGTACTAAAACACCTCTTGTCTTAAATTGTCTTTATGGATATCCTCGTACTTGGTGTCTGGACGTTGTAACAGTGCCGGTTAAACAGTACCTGTCGAAGGTGTTGTGACTGCCGTTGCACCTCTGCGGCTGATGATCTTCTCTTCGATGAGCGCTCGTATCGACACCGAGGCTGTTTGTAGAGGGGGCCCTGTAGATTCCTTCTTATCCAATTTTTTGCTATCTGAATCCTACGAGAAACAGTAAATTGTTACGAATAAATTGTTTCAGGATCATTTGTGGCGATGGGGCTCAGTGGCCTGGGTTGTACCTGGACACTTGGATGAAGCCAATTATACCGAGAGGGATGTTCTTTGTACCTCCCCCCCGTATAAGAAGAGAAGACTAAAGAGCAGAAGATAGAGGGAGGGCAAGAGGCGAGGATGGGTTGGTGGCCAAAGTTGGTGGTGCTGTCCTGTGGTGCGGGGCAATAATTCTCTAGTGATGGTGTCGGTTTCTTACGGGACAGACTAGCCGTCAAGGTGCCCTGATGATTTGTAGTTTCGGGGCAATTCACCAAAGGCGGCCCTGATAACACTCGCACTGGTTTTAGTGGGTATTCGGCACTGTAATGTGTAGCGATCCCCACACACCGCTGAATTTGGCTGCCGGTGGCACATCCACCGTGCATAACATGATAGATCTTACTGACACATCCACTATGTATAACATGATAGATCCTACTGAAATATCCACTATGCATAACATGATAGATCTTACTGACACCTCAGAACAAATACCTTTTTAAAGTATCCTCCGTGCAAGCGCATGTGACCGTTTAAAGCTGGTATGTTCTTAAATTTCCGATGACACAGGTTGCACTCGACTGGCTTCACGTCACTGCCCTTTGCAGCACCGCCCAGGGGCGGTACTGCGTTCGCAGCTCCCGTCGTGTTGTTCTTGGGATTGCCATTGTGTGCCTGAAAATTTTTGCCAGTTAGCATTGTTACAGAGATGAAAGTTGAGTAACGTAAAGGATTTCCCCCTCCCCTGGGATGGGCCACACCACTCTCAGAGACCACTCGACTAGCGACAGCTTAACTGTCTCTTTAAGGCGACATCATATGAGCGTGAGATACCTCCTCAGTCGTGATGGCCGATCGACTGCAACGTAGCATGGCGCATCCTCTTACAAAAACTGATTTGACAAAGTTACATGACAAACAATCTTAAGTATTTATTAATTTCATATTACGTAAAGCTATTGAAAAATACATGGATTTATTTATACCGAACATTCATGATGTAGTCGGTGAAGATCAGCAGAATAAAATCAGCGGAATTGTATTGCCAGTAGTTTCAGGCCTGGGCTCCATTCGGAAATAGGAGCCTTTTGACGACTATCGAGACTCTTAGGGATTTGCATATTTGTTACACAGATGCGTCGCTCCGTCATACCTCCCAATGGGCTACCGGCTCCTCACAAACCGTACGAAACGCGACAGCGACACTGTCACTTTACGCCGGTTTCAAGTGAGAGCGAGGTAAATCCCCGGTCGTGCCGGCCCAATTTCGTTGCTCAATTAAATGTACTTAACGTTCACTCATTAATCCTTATTAGTTTATATTGCATTTTTGCAAAGCTTTCATCAGTATTGTCACAATTTCGCAATAGCCCAACTCTTAAGGGAGATCATTGAACGCTCGACGACTTATAAGGCATTAACGACAATTTCTCTACCAGGTGATTTAAATCTCCGAACATACACGAGCTATTGAAACTTTTGTACACCTCCGTGTGAACATTAGGCCAGCGGGACTGCCGTGCCAGGCGGCAACTCATTACAATTATACATAAATTACTGCACTGCGTCGCATGCTCTTTGTATTTTAGTACAGTAAGCGAGATGAAATATTTGTATATTTTTTTTATTATGTTGTCTTTGCCTTTTTGTATTTGTCGCCCGCTGATATTTATATACGAAAATTGATGTGTACATCCACTTTGCTATAAACGACTGAAGCGAGTATGATGTACTGTATTGGGGCATTTTTTACAAATTCGTATTAATTTATTAAGACTTCCTTACATAAAAACTTTAAAGTAATATTGATTGGGGCAGAGCGACATGCGCATTGTTCTCGTAAATTCACCAATTGTTTACCATCTTGGATTGACCTATAATTACGAGAGCTTCTTGTGCCGGCAGTGGGAGGAGGGGTAGATTAGGGGGGTCTATCAAAACCCATTAATGAACTCGGAATATTAACGACCTACTCAGAATCCAAACTTCTAACCAAAATTATAAAGTGTGTAATAAGTTTGAAATCTTTTCTTACATTGGCTATATTTTAACCGATTTTTAAAGAGACTTTTTTATCTAACTAACACATAAAAATTGATTATATACTGATAAATGTGCAATCTAGGAATTGATAACATATTGTGCCTGATTAATTATTATATGCCTGTTTTGATATTACCGTTATTAAACCGTGTTATTTTTAATATCATATTAATATCATATTAAAAATAACACGTTTAAAAACATTCAAATGTTAAAAAAGCACCGTAATACTTTTTTCTCGATAATTTTCAGTAGTTTATGTTAGTTGTTATTTTCTATACAGCTGACGTAGGAAGGCATGATACGTCTTAAATTAGATTTTCGTCTTCAATGTCCTTTATGAAGTATTTTAGGCCCAGCAAAGTACTGTTAGAGTTGTAAATTTTATTTGGTAGTTGACTAACACGATGACGTCTGTGTTATGAAGGTAGACAGTGTTTTTTTTCTTCATACGGCTGCGACGACGATGACTCACGTAAAATGGTCGGTAGTTATTTATTCCATTTTTTCGCATGGCAACCCTAACGGTCGCCATTAGGACAGCTCGTTAGTTTAATGCGCGGGAGGTGCGAGCAGATGTTGCGTAGCTCGTAGATCCTCGTAGAGGCTCGTAGCATGTGTAGATGGATGTTCATATTAGTTAATTTTATACCTTCGCGTGGTTGTTCTTTAAAATTGTTTGGTTATACAATTTAATTTACGTGTTGACTATCTACTACTGTAATATTAAATGATTTTTTTAAATATATAAAATTACAATCTTTATATAAAACAGGGTTCCCAAATGCTGTCTGTAAGTAATAGATTTTCTCAAAATTTACTGAATTTCATGCGGTTAACAACCTTAGATAGAACCATTTCTAAATGAGGTCTTTGTGTCTAATTTACCCCTGAGATTCATGGGCGTGGCCGAGGCGGATCACTAGTATATAATACATACTAAATTAACATGCGTTTCAGCTACTTCAAAGAATCATGGCTCTGTGCCTAATTATCATACTGTTAACTTGGCACATTTGCACAAACTTCTTAAATAAATAATCTTTCATTATAAAATTCTTAATTACCTAACAATTGGAAATACAAAGTTTGAAAATACCTTTTATTTAAGTGGTTAAAAACGATTAAATTTTTTAAATCGTTTTCAAGTGGATTCATTAAAATAGATTTGTATGTTTATATAATATATAGAATATAAAAATTAACGTTCATAAAAAACAGATCTTACCTTAGGTTTACTAAAATTTTGCGTTTGGAACAATTGCGTAATCCAATTATCCATTTCTAATATTTTCTTTACACTCAAATGGACGAATTATAAATAATGACCATCATATAAAAGATGCTCATCCCACGGTATACGAAAACGGAATGATATCACAGGGGATGTGAGAGATCGAAGAGATGACCCCCATTGACACAGAGTCGCGAATAAGATAAGTGAGCAGCCGGTCAACAAAGGCGCCGGATTCTGTGTGAACGCTCATTTGCATATGCGCCCTACAGTTGCGTTTCGCACAACCACCTGCACTAAATTCATTTAAACACACGTTTATCTAAGCCTTTTGAATTCTACTAATATTATAAATGCGAAAATTTGTATGTATGTTCATTGTTCTTTATTAATGACGATTCAGAATATATGTATATATGAATAAAAGGTGCAGGAAAATGAATTATTTTATTATTATTATTATTAAATATACTTAGCTGATTTGGATTAAATTTGGCACAGATATAGATCAACTATGTTATGTTCTGCCTGGAATAACACAAATGTTTCTTAAACAATGGAAGGTTCCCTTGGCATAGGTTTTATGAAAAGCTAAATGTGAAGTTACGGCGTCCGGCGGCGTTTTAATTGAAATAACTTAAATTTAAAAGAGATTAATCTAAGAATGAAATAAGAAATTGTTTATGAATGTTTCCAGCCGAACAACGAAATACATAGCGCAGCTCATTGGATGTTCGACATTTTCTGAAGTGTATTTTGCAAGTCTTAAGGTCGTATTTCAGTCTTGCCAAAAGTTTATTAATTTTATGTAATGATTAAAAGATATGAGAATAAAAAAGAAAATGATTATAATGTTTCGTCATTTAATGGAAATGAATGGAAAAACGTCTTATTAAATGATTTTTGCTATCTATTAAACATTTTTTCTCATAAAATTGAAACAAGCAGTTCGACTCTAACGGTAAGTTGTAGACGATATATATACACATCACATATCCTCTGGTTATGTGGATGTATCCATACACCTCCTACGTACCTCTAGCCAATCGGGACTCTGACAAATAGCTTTAAAAATATGGTCAAGTGCGAGACACTCCAGAGGATTCCGTAGAACTTCAAAAATAATTCAAAATTAGATTTGCAGTAATAGTAATTATTGTTACGGCCGACAGTTAGAGGCTACCGAATTCTCACGACGGGTAAGTACTAGCACTAGTCACTATTCAAAAATCTGATGACCTCAAAGCCCCTTATAACTTCCATACTTCTAACATATTGTAACATATAAGGTATTCTGATTTAGTAAAATACTCATGTATTTACGTATAAACGTCACCACAATGAAACCACAAGCAACAATTGAATTTAATCGCTGTCAAAGCTATTCCATTCAAACGTAATTCGAATTGGAGTGATTAGGAGAGCCGACGCCGGGGGCCCTTCAGCGCTCGATCTCATATATTTCTGTTATGTATGACATGTTGATATTGTTATACAGGCTTATGTTCAACAAAGAGCTTTCACTATCATCATCAGCTATGTGATGTATTTTCTTACATATATATATATAGAGAGAGAGAGAGGGTCAGCTGTGCAGTCAGAATTTAGTATTCTTTTCGGACCTGAACTTATATGCTGTGGTAGCGAAGAGAAGCCCAATACAGCTTCATCGGATTGCTATGAGTCATCGAGCGACGAGACTAGTTTTGCGGTGGAAAAAGGGACCTACCACCCTGCCGCAGATGGGAGAGATGCATCCCGAAATGTGAGTGTTTGTGATAGCTAATTTGTCTATTATCGTCATGGCCAGAGGGACCGAGAGATCCCTTGTACTCCGAGTGTAACATAGGAGGTTGATCGCGCGTGGTCGCTAAAATGGCCTACGCGCTGACGTGTATAATTTAATCAGGCTAATGAGAATGTCCACAAAAGGAGGGGTTTTGCAATCTGCATAAGCTCTCGTTGCGGAGATTCTTCTTCTCCTTGGCTTTACCAATCCCTCCCATGTAGCAGCCGAAGTCTAGAACATACAAATAACTTCGCGTCGCTATTATGCGAGCGTCAGTCGTGCAGTATTTAGTTGCAGAGCAATATCATTCTCCAAAAAAATTCTATTTTTCACTTCCATTTCTTATAGGAATAATCAGCAAATACAAAGTGACGTAAGCGAGGACACAAGTCTACAATTATGCATCACAGCGCTTATGCTCATAGCACGAACAAACAATTAGCTGCTTTACGTTGTGAATGTCGAAAGTAAATCCATTATAAGTGATCGATACTAATCGCTGGCACCGCGGCGCGGGTACCAATATGTTGTGGTCATAAGTTGCTGGGTAATTTATGAAGGTTTGTTTACAAGGCGCGAGCTCCCGATCCCCACCGCGACCTGACCTCTGACCTCGCGGCGCCACGTGCGTCCCTATTTTTCTTGAAAGTCACCAGTGAAACCCCTGTTCACATAATTACACCCTTCAATACAATGTGTTCATAACGAGTTCAAAACTCTTTTTTATCTCACGAAAGTATCTTTAGAGTTTCTTATTTTAGTGAGAAAAAAAATTGTTCGGTGCATGTCGTTATGAACTCGTGTCGGTAGAGTTTTCTTATATTGGTTGGCACATATAACAATTAATAATTATTATATTATGTCTTGTTTACTATGCAAATATTGAGTATTCGTGTATTAAGTATTATTTAGTTAAAGAACTGTACTAATTGTACATTACGTAAATACCTTTTTATAATATCTACATACTATATATTCAATATAATATGTCTTCTTATTCTAATAACAAACACTGCTTGACAACTATCTATATGACATGAATTTAAAACAACTATTACAAGGTACTATAAAATTCGCAGAAGATTTTATTTGTTGAAACGTGTGTGTAAAAATAAATATAGGCACTAATAAATAATGAAATTATTAATTTACGAAATTAAATCGAAGAGTAACGAGCTGAGTGTATTGTTCTCATCGCATCCTCGCGTTGGAGTGTTTCCAGCCGATATTGCAGCCAAGTTATGTTGAACGGCGCACCGTTTATCATCGTATACTAATCATCCATCATATTTAGCGCACAAACGGTACATTATACTCGGGAGAGCCGGGCGAGGCGGGAGCGGCGGGCCACGTAAGCGACGGCACACGTCTTCAATTATGCATCAGAGCGTTTATCGGCGCAGAACCTTCTCGCGGCACCTGCGTCGTTGTCACGCTGTATTATTAATGGCGCAACGAAGTACCCAATGAGTTGTGTTGTTTATAGAAAAATATGTTATACAACATGCATTGTAAAACATTTTTTTCAGCGACGGTAGGTTATGGTAATATGTAACAAATAAATCTACAATAAAATGAAAATATTGCTTATATACATACAGAAAACTTCACCGAACTTTGTGTCATTATTTTCAGAAAATATGGGCACCGTTAGATATCGATAGAAACTCCCTATGGTTACAGGTCAAATATCCCGGACACGTTAGCTGTACGGCCCAGTAGCGGCCGCTCGGTCTGGGTAACCGTATAGTAAAAATCAGAGACATTAGGTCAAATTATGAGTATTAATGTTTTTTCCAAATTCGGAATCAGAATCGAGTACTGAATACGCTGTGTGATTTTGCAAAATATCTTACAAAACAGCCTGTGTAATGTGAAAAAATATAATTTTTTTAAAATCATGTCACTAAGATTGATACCAAAAAATGTTTTAAAAGTCATGATTCTGTTCATTCATATCCTAAATGTACATTTCTTTGGCGCGAAGTTTCCCGCACCGTCTGACGATCGGCGTTTAGGGAGACGATAGGGGGACAGACCCCCCTCTTTTCCCGCAGATGGGAAGAGATGTATCGGGTTGCTTGTGGGCGGTACCATATAGTAATTATTTTTGGGACCGAAAAGAGGGAAAACCGAAGGACTCCTAACACTAGTGAGACGGCGCGCGCTTCATGCCGTTTAAATTGCGGTGTCACGACACAAGGATAACTTTTAACACCTTGTCTGCCTTAAGTGGAACCACGTAGATCAGTGGTAGTCCCGGGCGGGTGATACCACAACCATCAAACTAAGTGGTTACCATTTTAGGGGTTAGTTACACTGTTGTGCATATTCCCATACTTAGTCGTGTATTGTACTTATTAACATTTAAGTGTATTTTCTTATTGTTTCTCTATTTGTTTTACTGTCTACTTTTTGTTTTGCATAATAAGCGTTTGCGTTTTTCCTTTATGATATTTTTTTTTTATTTACTTGCTGTCTCAAATGTACTTATATGTAGAAATGTGTAACAGTGTATGTATTAACTAACCTATTTAAAAGTTTATTCTATTCTATAATTACTTAATTAAATTATCAAATAATAAAACATTTCATACATTTAAATTAAATATGTTTCTGTTGCGCGGTACCTTACGGTTAAGTCCTTACGGTATTTAGCACAAGGCCAGGCTAACGTGGTGTGATAAGTCCACAGATATTATTATTATACCCGCTTGAAATCCAATTGGTCGTGGGATATATATAATGTAACATATACATATATTCCTAGGACCATTTATCTGATACAGTGTTCCTGGAACTGGTTGTAGAGATAGATAAAACAGTTTCTAGCCCCGTCAGCGATGACGGAATGAGTTACATTTTGTATTACTTCCTGGGCGCGGCGGGAAGTGCGAAGCCTCAATGAAATATTCAACAAACGTCTGACAGTTTCAGCCCGCGAAATATTAATTGCGCCAACTTTCCAGCACATTCTCTACTATGATACCGACTTCAAATAGTTTTTACTTTTGTTATGTAACAAAATATATAATAGAGATATTATTATCGCGTGCATCGTACATATAACTCGGAATAAGAAATTCACAATATTTACTCAATAATAAATAATAATCCATGGGCCTTCTTTCACCTGTTACCACCAGGGCGACAACCAATAAATAATTTATCGGTTACACTACATTAACCCTCACATTAAGTGACTTGCCTTACTACGTGGGTTCCCGTAGTGTTATTGCGCATCATTTGTACATATCCACTAGCACGACCCTGCGGTTTTACCCACATATGTTTACGATAGACGTTATCGTAAATATGTGAGTTATAAAGCTGTTACATAAACGTAAAGTTAGGCGGGTTATAATCTATACGTACGGCTTATATTCTTCCCGGGCTAACTAACAAAGAAAGAATTTGACAAATTGAACCAGATGTTTGTGAGATTACCTATTCAACAAGTTTTCAGCGTCATAATAATAGTATACTCAGGATCTACTTCGCCTGTGAAAATGGGAAGCTAAAATTGTGCCAACCAGTCGTCAAATAGCATATTAGTTACCGCATCCCGATACCGAAGTCTTTGGAGATCGAACACAAACAGTTAAGGCATTCTTTAACAACTTTATCATTGGATTAGCTCTCAAGTCATTGCATCATTAGGGTGTAGATGGTAATGGGCGTCGGTAGTTATCAAATGGCTCCGATTGCTCGTTTATCATCCTATGCTTTATAGAAACACATAAACTTTATAGAACAGTACGCAGTAGTAAATTTACGCAGCCATTACAAACTTTAAGTTGAGAATTAGCACCTCATTAGGGAACTCGCATGGACACATTGTAGTGTATAATTAGTTGAAACCTTAGAAGTAGATTTTTTTTGGTGACACGGGGCAACGTATGTGTGCGCCATCACCATAAAACCACTGCTAGTGGCGTCAATGTCGCCAACGGAGACGTGCCACGGACCTACAAATTATCAGGGAACCTCAACGGCTAGTCAGTCCCCTATTGGACCAACGCCACCTCGACAGGGGGTTACCCCCTCCACATTACGCGTTTACGCGTAGGATTAGGTTACACGATTAACACTCATACAACACAATACAATAAATAGCTTATAGGGATTATATGACAGTCCATTTACTTTCAACTACTTTAGTCCTTCTTTTTTTTTTGACGCGGGGAAACCCATTTACGCGCCTTCGCCGGACCTGGGTGGGGTTCAGTGGTGTGTGGGACTCGCGGCACATGATAGTGCCCACAAAACCACCGCGAGTGCCACTGATGCCGAATACCCACAAAAACCACCGCGAGTGCCATCAGTGGCGCTCTTGGTGAGGTGCCCCGGAACAAAAAATCATTAGGGCGCCTCGACGGCTAGTCAGCCCCCTAAGGGCCCAACTTCATCTTCACAGATGGGGTTACCCCGCACTACAGAACAACCCCACCGACTTTGGGACAGTGCAATGGGGTGAGGTTCCCATCCTCGCCCCTTGCCAAGTGCGCAGAAGCGCCTCCTCCTGTTGCTCTTAGGTGTCCTCTTCTTAAAAGAGGGGTAACGAGAGCGATTCCTCCTCCTAATCTTTAAGCCCTTGAAATAAAAGGGCAAAGATCCCCCTCGGTACAATTAGCTTCGCCTGAGTTCACCCCAGGCTACTAAGTCCCACCGCCATGACAAGGCTTGAACTATGGTGGGGAACTACTTCAGTCCTATTGCAATAACTCAAATATACTGATATTTTTTTATACATATATAGGAATGTTGTGTATTCAAGATTTTTTAATATAATGGCTTAGGTGGAATTGGAACCCATGACCTGTGTCGCAGCAGGCACGGCTTACCCGAGCTATGTTACCACTGCGCCAGATACAAGTTCATTTCGTTTTATATACTTATTTTATGGAAGTTATAAACTACTAAGTAAGCCACATTAGAAACAGAACATGTATCTAATAAGCGAACTTAGGATACCAAGTTGCATTGAAACTAATTTAAATGCTTTTGAAAGTTTTAATATTATAAAGCAATATATCTAAGTGTAGCTGCATTACACATACCGCAGCTGTTGCTAAACTGAATTATTTTACGGTTCTAATATCATTTCTCTAAAAGTTAGGTGCGCGCGAGTGTAAATTTATTACTGCGAATAAATTCTAATATTTTCGATGTGCTGTGTGCACCTTAAGAAGGCGGCAAATGCAATTTCCGAGCGCTGAATACTGAGTAGAAATTGCAGTCGCCGGCCTGGATCCTGCACAATCTTCTCTGAACACAACACCTACAACACTTACGGCCTTTTGTATTTATTCTCTAACTATTGTCGATACTTTTATCACAAAATCACAAGACAATCTATTGTTAAAATATTAGCCTTTAATTTCAAAAATAAAAACATATAATATTTTTTTCGCCATTTGGGACACAATTAGTATATTGTGTACACAAAATATACTAATTGTGCGCAAAATGGCGCCCACTTTCAAACTACAATAAGTTGTTATTACATAGATAGTAGTAGAAAAAATATATAGATAAGTGCTTTTATTCTTAAAAGGAGTTACTTTTAGCTCTTTATAGGACTACCGCAGCCATTGAACATTAGCGTAATTACTGTGGGCCACACACAAACCGAACCAAACGCGATACCGAAGGTGTCACATCACGTCGGTGACATATGAGCGAGAGGTACCTCCTCGGACGTACCGACCCAAATCCGCTGCAATATAGCATGGCACTACCTCTTGCGACAGTTAAGTTGAGTTGTAAAGAAGACGTATTATACCATAGCATACAAATTGCGTGTGACTGACTATCAAAAGAATAATTTAGTATACGAAGCTCTGTACGTCTTATAATTTTGTAGTTCAACTTATGGGACTTAAATTTTACACCTGGCGTCAAAAATAACAGAAAACGGTATCTGTTCCGAGGTTACTGGGTAGAATGTAAGTTTATTATTGTGTGAGGGGGCAAATAGCAGTGTCTTGTGATGTTTATCAAAGCAATGGGAATTATTATGCAGATGTGTTGTCTTTCATACCTCTTCCACTCAAATGTTAGAAGAGGAAGGAATTGGTAAGCTTTATGAATATAAAACATGTAAAAAAATACAATTTTACTAACTTTTTTTACTAATTTTGGCCCAAATTGAATTTTAGCGCATCCAAAATTCTAATAGTGTAATTATAAACAGCGAATAAATTTTGGCATATCATCAATTTTATAAGTGACGATGAATAAGCTCGCTGAAGTGGCAACGGGTTGATAACACACCTCAGAAGAACAGATGGCACATGGGACAAAAAGGTTCTGCAGTGGAGGACGCGTTTAGGGAAATGAAGTGGTAGTCGACCGTTCACCAGGTGGGACGATCTCCGTGCAGTAGCCGATCCGGGATGGATGCGAGTAGCAGGAGATCGGTCGTCTTGGCGTTCATTGAAAGAGGCCTATGTCAAGCAGTGGAACGATAAGGACTGATGATCAATTTGATCGCCTTTATGTTTTTATTTGTCAGTCTTGCAGAAAAATAAATACACCCCTATCGTCCATCCGGACCTGAGGAAGCTGGGATGACGAGAAAGACTCATGAGATATTACATACATTAGACTAACACTTACAGCAAAAGCAGACTAAGCAATTTAGAGAGCACGTATATTTTTCAAGCTGTGATCTAAATTTAAAATGCATTAACGATAAAATATTTAAAAATTCCCTATGCATGCCCTCGTAAAAACGGCCACATCGCAAATCTGTCGAATTTAATTTTCACGTTATTCCGACGGACCTAAGTCGGTGTTATGATTAAAATATAAAAACTGCATTTTATATATATGTGCATATAACTCGCAACATAAAGGTCGCATTTATTAAAACAATAATGAAGTGTATGC
The DNA here is from genome assembly GCA_017140195.1 of Eumaeus atala. NCBI lineage: Eukaryota > Metazoa > Arthropoda > Insecta > Lepidoptera > Lycaenidae > Eumaeus > Eumaeus atala. Next base: position 652,217 of record JAFELO010001027.1, on the reverse strand, counting down.
GACAAACGAAATTTTCACGCGGCCGGGTTTAATTTTAGACCGGTCGCGCTCGGCCCGCTGGCTCTATATTAATTGCGTTCGCGTAATCACATGGTCTTTGTCCATCCGCAAACACCACAATGCTTGTGTTTTGCACAAATGGTTGCGAATTAGGTATTTCGTAACTTTACAGCCGCAATGGAGCGAAAAGTTGTCAACGTCCTTTTGTTACGGCGGCCATTTTATTTATCCACGTTAAATTTGGAATGAATTTTGCTCTATGATTGTTTTTTACTTTTTATGTGTATTTTTTTATTACATACATAGGCACATTAGTGTCAATCGGAAACTTATCGTTCGCATGTCGTTAAAATAGCAGAAAGGGACGTCTTTTTTTAAACGTTTGTAAAGTTCTTTCAGAATTGCTCTGACTCGTGAGTTTCCGTGGCACATTCTATAAAAAAACTTACAATGTCATAATTTTTCAGTCATTAGGGCTACTTCTTATCGCTACTGTCTGTCGTTATTGATTCTACTATAAAAAGGTATGTATTTTACATATCTAGTTAGTATATATATGGTTTATTGGAGTACTTTGTAGTTTAAGTTGACTTTATAAACAAAGGTAAGCTTCCTTTGTTCGAAAATCGATCTGAAATCTAATCTCGACTGATGGATGTATTGTATGAGATTTTGTATGTGTAACCAGTGTTACGCTTCATGTAAATTAATACGCAATACACATACAAGATCAGTTCCGATGCATGAGCTGAGATTTGATCTTTGAACGTAGTTTTTGTTATGTGCAAGTAACAGTAACATTCTCTGGATCACAGATGTCGAGACTGTTTCATTTTCTATTTACTTTGAATCTTAATATACAATTTTAGAACTTATAGATATACTATTAGTGGTACATATTATATTCTGTACACAACTAATTAACATTTTATGCCCTCATTAAATACTTCTTATAAATTCAGTCGCCAGTTGGAAGGAGGGAGGACAACGCATTTGGACGACTAACGTGGGGATGTCTCTGGGCGTCTGTAGTCGGAAAAAGGGCTTTGATTATTCGTTTGCCCCATATTCTATAAAAACAAGATATAATCTTGTACAAAGATATAATCTTGTTTTTTTTTTACATTTGATGATGTTTGAATAAAGGTTTTATTACAATTGATACAAATTCTTTGTTAAGGATTATGAATTTATACAAATTACTTGTTCTTATAAGTGGGAAAATTAGCTAATCGATTGTGTTTTCTAAATTTGAAATTATGTGAAATTAATTATAATTTAGTTAATAGAGTTATTAAGCTATAATCACATGGACCGCATGGAGCCACAAACGCTTTGTACATCAGCGTATACCTAATTGCATTGACTGCTATTGATCGTGTCTTAGTTATGCTATATATGCCTATCGGGCTAAAACTAGGCGTTTAATATAAACCGTCATTTGTGCCCTGATTGAATTGAGTACCTGGTTATTAACGGTCTGATTTGCAATTCGTTCGTGAATCAATACATACGTTTATTGCACAAATGTTTGTATTGAATAGAACCAAGTGGAATTACTGTTTTTCTAATTAATTGTGTAATTCGCGTTCGAATGCCGACTGTAATTGTAAATGTTGAAATGTACGTTTATTATATTTCAATGAAACGATTTTAATTGATTGGTAAGTAGGTAGCGGAATGTTGTCTTATGAGGGTATTCATTAAGGAAATTGCAAGGCTCTTATTGGGTTAAGTTATGGTCGAGATTCGTTTTCCAAATATTACGTGCGCTGAAGTATTTGTAGCTCGAGGGCATAAGGTCTGATGGGGTGACCACGTTTGTGAACACAATAGGATCCGTATGGCAGTTACTCGGAAATGGACATTTTATATTTAACATGCAGTTTCTACAATTGTATGAGCGTTCAATAAGGACTGGAAATAATGACCAAATAACATCACTGATTATGAAAAGTCATAGCGCAAAATTAAATTAAAAATTAATTCTCAGAAACAACTAGCAAAGCTTGGCGGTTACTCCGCGTAAGTTTTATTGGTCGTAGTTTAATGATAGAATTTCTGGTAGATATTCTCTAGAACTTCTGGTAGATAACCCTTCTGTAGAATGGGAAGATAGAGAATATGCCTTCAGTCAGAAATACACTTCTCCTTTATAACTTTCGGCAAGATACAAATATTTCTAATTTTTATTACTACATGTTATTTGATAAGCATTCTTACAAGTCTGCTCCACGAGAAACGTTATATTAAAATAAGTTGGGCATGTACGCAACAGTGCGAGATAATGAGAAAACGTGTTCCTTTCAATTCAATAAAATATTTAAAATTAAATATTTTTACAATTACGGTTTTTAGGGTATCGTACCAAAAAAAGGGAAGCCTATGACTAAGACTGCGATGGGCCTGTCACCAGGCCGTGTCTCCTGAAACGTGATAGGTATTTCATAGATGACGTATTGACGCTATAATATAAAATAAATTCAATATTTTAGTTTTTTAATACATACAGACAGATACAGATCATACAAAACCCTTTGTGCGCGAGTCCTACTTACAGTAGACCAGTTTTTTTATATGTTTAATTACATAGGAATAACGTACAACACAGATCAATCTTTATTGTAGCGAATGTATTTGACATAATCAGACAGCGCAGTTATGTGAAACAATAAGGTAATATGAACGTTATTACAAATTTCAACGGCGACATAATGAAGTGGTCCAAAGTGGATTTACAGAGTTCAAAGCATTCCGGAGTCAATGTGCCCGGCCCGAATGGGCGTTTGCAATTATGTGCTAGCGTTAGTGCCGGCTTATTGCCTCCTGCAGGTGACGTCACGTCAGGGGCACCGATCAAAGTGAGTGCTTTTAATAAAGACCACCGCTGCCGTCGTAATTGTCTATTTGATATTGGTCCGCGACCATGGTGTATATGTAACTATATGTTAGAGCCCTTTTCAATGCGCGTCCGTCAACAGAAATTGCAATTTCATATGCGTCCAATAGATTCGACTGGGTTCTAATTGAAAATTCACTGATAGATATGTATTTGTTTTAGGGTTTTTGTTTTTAGTGACACGTCATACGAAGACTTGACATTTTTTTCTACTCTGAGTAGATTTTTTCTACTCACTTATTGTTTATAAATTCTATTTTTATTCGTTCTCGGCACCAGGAGATTAATGTGGATTAGTTTGAATATCAATGTTTTATACAAATCTAGTTAAAGTCTAGAAAAAGCCTACGAAGGTCAGACTGCGGACGTCAGTAGTTCATTCGCAAATCGTTACAGCATGTGCATTGTATACGACGGAGACGGTCAGAGCCTGTACACGTGTTTTTTATTTCCACTCAGTTTGAAATCCTCGTTAGCTTATTCATGAAAACGTAGTTTCCTGAACGGATTCATCTGAAGTGTCGCTAGATTTGTCTTTGAAGGGATTGAAATACATTTTAAGCTGTCTGGTTTTGTTTTTGAAGTAAACTATCTTGTGAATGCGTGACGAGTGCGTTACGGAAACGAGGTAGACGTAAGTTGACAGGAATATATAAATTTGTAAATATAGAAAGTGGGAGAGTTAAGAGTATAGTACTTAAACAAATAAAACTATTGCTAGTGGTGGGGCATCGTCCGTATTAACAATCACATACAGAGGCCTATATCCAGAAGTGGACGGAAAAAGACCGATAAATGGAGACGACGATGAAGCCCTATGCAGCATAGGGGCTGACGATAAAGGTGAATATGACGTTTTGAGCCTGTGTTATCGAGTAACTAGAAACTTTTCACGACGCGATATACATTGGGTAGATCCGGGGGTCATACTCAATATTCACTAGGTTTACGATGAAGGTTCTTTCTAATTGTAATATATTACAACTTGATTGTTTTGACGTTTATTGTTGGTGGAAGGATAAACAATAACAGGCAGATTATTCATTATGCGCATACATTAATTCTTATTCTCAGCGTAAGGCTGCGTAGCGAGATAAAATGAAATGGCAACATAGTCTAGTCAATGAGTGCCTCTTTGATCAAATTTTTCATTAGTATCGAAAAAATATAAATAATACATTATTCAGAATAGCAAATAGATTATTTTTGGAAAATAAATTACAACAATTGAAAAGTCTTTATATTTTTTGGACTGCGGAAAGAAAGTTGACAAAAAAGCCACCTGTGGGTTGTGACCTGACTGATCTAACATAGGCGTTACTTGCGTTCATAAAGGTTCGACGGATCTACTTATTTTGTTGGCAACGATGAAAATAACCCAACCCGAGCTATCTATCTAACCGTGACTGGTTTCTCCATATCGGCAAATTCTCACGCACTTAGATTAATTCAATTTTACCCCACAAATAAATCCCATTTAACATGTTTCACGATCGTCTTTAATAATTCTAGTTTGATTAAAGCGACGTATTAATAGAGACCCCTCGTGTATGGGGTCGCGACAGGTGAACTCTGGCCCAATTATGCGATAGGGTTTCGCGAATATACCTCAGTACCATGCTACGATTCAAAACGTAAAATATTATAAGCGGCTTAAAACATGCGTAAATGTAGCTTGGTACGCACGATTTAAATTACGTTCAGTCATCACTAGTGGAATGCTTGTTCACATCAATGTATTAATTTGACTTGATGTGTCCAAGTCAAATCAATACAGTAATGGAATCGCAAACGAAAAGCTGTTTTAGGGGCCGATGTCGATCGCATATAACTCTTAACGACTAAAACTTAGTGTTGGTACTCATGATGCATATTTTTAGCAGATAATATAAAAGTTAGGGGTACAAAACCAACGATAGTATATTGTGTCATTGCGGTACGTAGAGATAATACTTTATTTAAATATCTACAAGACGACGACCTGATGCGTGTTTTTGAATACATCCAAATTCTTCACGTATGTAGAGAGTGTGTGAAATTTACTTTTAAAATACACTCAATTTTCACAGTAGCTATATTATTAGAAGTAACATGAAAGTGGAAACAAAGAGTTCTTTTTTGTGTGTTTTATAATAAAGTAAACAGTGAAGTGGGGAGGTAAAGTGCTTTTATTAAAAACGTTGGATCGTTTGATTATTCAAAAGCGTGCATAGTACGAGGGTCGGTCCGCAGCTGAATCATTGAAGAAGCTTGATGAATGGCCGACTTAATTCTATAGACGTTTCGCACTGCCCAATCCGCGAAGTATTGGAATTAACATAAGAATCAGTGGCCAGCGTTCTCACGGCCCTGTCTTTTGTTTTCGTCAACATAACAGCAACATTAATAATTCTGTTATTCAATGGCGAATCTACACCTATGGGAATCGCGTTGGGAATTTTGCTGGACATGTAATGATGGTAATAATTTTATAGACATCCCGGATTCGTCCGGTGAGGTATTTGGAGTATCACAGCAATATTGTACACAGGCCTTTCGTGTTTAAACATTTAACGCAAACATTTTTGATTTTAATTAAAATTTGCGGATGACGAGTTGAAATTGGGTTCAAATTATTACCGACAGATTTTAATTAATATTATTACTTGTTCTGACTTTCATGTAAATGTACGTTTCAAAGATTAGATTTTTTAATTATATGATTAAAATATTCATCTACATATATTCATTGGAATATTTTTATATAAATCTATTGGCTTAGAATACAAATTTCTCAACCATGACAGAAGCTGATGAAATTTGTGCTAAATAGCACCAATTTTTAACAATGCATAAAACTCATTAGCTTCTGTCACATTCACATTTTATATCACTTTTGTTCAAAAGTTGTTGGACTTAATGATTATAATAAAATAGTGGTAGCTGCTTGCACTTGGAAGATATGTGTGAAACTTTGGAGGTGGTGGACTTTGTTGAGGAAATATGATACAAAACATCTGTTCTCTGATCATCTGATCTAGAATTATACAATTTCGTAAGAAGTAAAAACTTACAACACAAATTTTTCGCATCCATAGTGGCTCGGCCACTGCACGGTAATCGTTTTCCCGGAATCTGGTAGGTACTACAACATTAACGTAGTCTATAAAAAATATCCTTAACCTGAATAATATCTATAGGGTCCACTCTATATCTACAAAATGAAATGAAATTTTGTTTACCAGTTTAGATGTAAAAGCATAACTATAAACTCTTTCACAGTTAGGATTAGGGTAATTAGGCTAGCTGATTTGATACATGAAAATAGTAACGTACAGGAACAGGCTGCCAAACTACAAACGAGGGATTATAATCTTAGGGGCCTCATTATAAAGGTACCGAACAAGCCCCAGAGGTGTGCGGCCCACTAGTGATACATGCCTACACTGCTGAACTGACAAAGTATTGAAATTTGAATGATTGATGTTGTGTTTTACTGGTTTCAGCCACACGAAACATTAATAAAGTTAGTATGTTTAGTTATTGATAAATGTTTTTATGAGACAATTTCATTGCTACATAGCAAAAAGTATTCGGCTTATTTTTATCTACATTTTGGATTAAATTATACTTAAAACTGAAACGTCCTTTTATATCGTATAAATAGATATTAAAATATAGAGTCGATTAATTCTATTTATCGAATAGATTTTTTAAATTTAATTCAAAAGAGATTTTCGTGCACATAGTGCTTCGCTATAAAGTTAATTGCACAACAATTAATTTCAAGTTATGAATGTGACTCAGTATTTTTTATAGAATAGGGGGCAAACGGGCAATCGTAGCCTTTTTACGACTACCGACGCCCATGAACATCCACATAATTACTGTGCCAATGCGTTGCCCTCATTCGGGAGAACGAGGGCAATGCGGGGGGGGGGGGGGACCCCCCCAATGGGCCACCGGCTATTCACAAACCACAAGAAGAGTGACACTGAAGATATCACTTAACGGCGGTATTATGTGAGCGAGAGGTACCTCCCCGGTCGTGCCGGCCCAATTCCGTTGCACAGGAGGATGTAGTGGCACTACCTCATATTATGCAGAATACCTCTTGCCAAAAAATCGAAATGTAAGGAATGTGTGTGTATGTGTGTGTGTTACATGTCGTATGTACTTTGCAAATATTTTTTCGCAGAATTCACTTATGAATTATTTGTATAGAAACATGGTTATCATTGTGTACCTCATTGGGGTTTCTTGGTAAATAAACATCATAGAATTTTTATTTAACATGACGAGACCATAATACACACAACACTTGTGTCCTGTTGCTGACAGATCCGGGGCACGCACTAAATGCGACCAGTAGCTTATACGGATTACTGGCGAAAACTAGGTCCAGCTGCAAGTTCCACACCACCACAAGCCACCCAAGACTGAAGGTAGTGCGTAAATGCATTTTCATACGAAATCCAAAAAGAAATGAAAATAGGACACTTACAGCGCTGCTCTTGGCCTTGCTCGCCTTGGCCTTGGTGCGCGTGGGCGGAGTGGGCGGCGCGGGCGGGGTGCTGGGCGGGCTGCTTTCGCTGGCGGCACTGGAGCCGCTGGACTTCTCCGAGCCATTGCTCGACTGCAAGATACATCAGCATCATCTTTCACAATGTTACAGACGCGAAGAAGCGGGCTCGTCAAAGATGAAACACCTTTATAACTTGTTAAGGACCACAAAGACATCTGTACCATTGATACATCGAATGATATGTATATTTAAAAATTAATGCAAAAGTTAAAAAAAATGTAACTTAAAAGAGAATTTTGAATGAATGGAAAACCCCCGGCTTAAACATAAACATTGAGAATAATAATGTTATCAGTAAAAGAAAAAAAACAAAGTACTGCCATTTTTACTACAACATGAATCATAACGTATGACGCCACGAGTCAGTAGAAATTTCTGTTTTCTTAAACTCGTCTAGACAAGGAGAACAAGCTACATAAATATAAAAAATTGTACAGTATCCCATCTACAAAAAATAAACACAAGACAACTTTTCTTTAGCTGATTCTTTTCGAGAACTTATTCGAGATGCCCAACGCCTATCTCTACGATCTATCGCCACTCAGACAAGTACCGGTCAACAAAGTCGAATAGTAAATTTAATAATTAAAAAGAAAAACCCAAGTCCACCCACTGTAACGGCGAATCGTACTTGAACCAACAAAAGAACTTCCTCAAAGCAATATAAAACTTAAGCCCCTTATTAAAACTTCGCACAAAACATTCCCCGTTGATTTGTTCGAATGATGTTTGCGAATTGTATGCAGACGGCTCTCTTTTTTACCGAAGCGTTTAATACGAGCATGAAATTAAAAGCGAACACAACGAGGATTTGGGCTAATTGGTTAATTAATGAGGAGGTCCGGAGCCGGATTTACCGCGTTTGGAATGTTGCCAGTGGAAAAATTCAAGATTACCGCCGGTCCTGGCCTGCCGTGTTTTATAGCAAGGCAAGGCAGACCATTCATTATAAACTTAAGTTTAACTATAATTATACTAAATGCGAGAAAATAAGATGAATATATTATGTATATGTCACAGTCGCATTGTCTAAATCGCCGTATTTTATTAGCCATTTTCAAAAACATTTGCTTCTGGTCTAACGGTTAGCCCGCCACAAAACACAACGGCCCCGTTTTCGAAAACGGCTGGCCGTAAAATAAGTAAAAGCGATTTGTACAATAGGATTACGACATATATATCAGGAAGTTCGTAATCGAGTTTCAAATGATGACGACGCTGAAGTATGTTATTATTTTCACGCAATGTACTACTTGGCATATTTATGCAGATAGTAAAATTGTTGTATTTATTTTATTAAATACTTATTGTTATGTGACAAAGAAAAACATACCAAGCAAATGCAACAACGGAGAAAGATTTGGGCACACAAGACCGCTGGAAGTGTGTAAATGTGTTTTCCCGTGAAACCAAAAAGTGACTACAAAATATATCCAATTTAATCATCCCCCTGCATAAGTAAATTGTATAAAAATCTTTATATTAAATACAGGTCTTCATATTTATTAGTTCAAGTGAAAATATTTGCTCAGCTCCTGTTTTATAATGAAGATAGGCGGGTCCCTTACAGACAATAAAATAAATACCGTAGAACATAAACAAGGTAGGGTAATGGACGGAGTATGAATAAATAAACTAGGCTTTATCTTTATTTCTGATTCGTAAATCGAATCCATTAATCTTGTCATCATTATGCTTGTTCGTAATTAAGCGGTGGCTACGGGAATATCGCACGCATTTGTTGGCCAGTGATTGCGGTAGAAAGAAACGTTTTATAAATTATAAAAGTTGTATAAATATGAAAAATGACCTGCAAGCGGGAAGATACACACACACACACACACACACACACACACACACACACACACACACACACACACACACACATACATATATATATATATATATATATATATATACATATAGGGCAGAAGAGATGTACTGTATATATATATATATATCTAACCAGCACCGCCCAGTGTAAATTTACTTCTACAATCACTTTCATATACAAGCTTTTTACCATCTTTATCATCTTCGGGTTGAATTTTTCAAAAATCCTCTCTTAGTGTTCTCCTACATACATGGAACATTTCAGCTCCTTGCTTTCAGTAGTTTCAGCCGGGCGTTGTCTGCCAGTCAGTCAATCAGTCACTCAGTAACGGACGATTTAGGCTAGACTCTTTCACATTACTTGGTCAGATTCAAGTATAAGTTTTTTTTTAATTTAAGTAGACAAACAGGCAGTCGGAGGGCTACCGTCAATTCAAACAGCACAAAACGTGACAGCATAGCTATACTTCGCGGCGTGTACACGGTCATGCAGGCCCAGTTCGGCTACAATGCAGCATGGAACTACCTCTTATTGTTTATAAAACGTTTACTTACATCAGACGAGTTGCGCGCAGGTGACACAGGCGTGGTGACGCGACTAGAATTGGGCTCTTTGTCGGCATTGCTAGTCTTCAAATCCGTAGTGCCGGCTGCTTCTGTACAATAAAATACGATCAAGGACATTGAAGTCCAACTTGAGGAGTACCTAGAGTATAACTAAGTTATTACGCGTAAAATACGTGAGCGCGGTAGAGTGTTACTCTCAGCGTTACGGATTCACATGATTTTACTTTTCACATTTTCGAAGTGGAACCGTTATCAGAACTTTATTAACGTTATTAGAACAGGCAAAAATAGTACAAGTTGGCATCACCAACGTGTAGACGTACTAGGGTGGATCTAAAAGTTCGTGGCCTAACCTACATGGGGAGCTATGACATCTTTTTAAATCTACCGTCATTTGTTAGTATGTATCATATTGATTTATTGTGCGCAGTTTCATTCCGATACTGCAAAATATAAATTTTCTGTGATTATTTGTTTGAAGCAATTTGACGCAATTTTCAATAATGGAGAAAATTGAACACCGTGCAGTCATTAAGTACCTCAATAAAAAAGACCTATCACCAAAAGACATCCATCTAGATATGGTGAGCACTTTGGGGGAGTCTGCTCCATCGTTTTCCAGTGTCCTAGAAGTGGAAGGCCTACATCCTCTACCACGAAAGAAAACATCGATAAAATTTGTGATCTCGTACTGGGTGACCGACGTTTGACCATTGGTATGATAGCTGAGATAACAAACATTAGTTATGGCCAGGTACAACACATAATAACAGAAGAGTTGGGGTTCCACAAGGTTTCTGCTCGCTAGGTCCCGAGGTTGCTTTTAGCTGAACAAAAACCAGTTCGATACACAATTTCGCGTGAATGTTTGGAGCTTTTTGGGACTGATCCCGAGGACTTTTTGTCTAGATTTGTTACCATGGATGTATGCTGAGTTCACCACCATACTCCTGAATCAAAGCAGTGCAAACAGTGGAAAAGACAAGACTCTCCTATACCGAAAAAGGCCAAGGTCGTTTTGTCGACTAACAAAGTCATGGCTTCTGTTTTTTGGGATGCGAAGGGCATTATTTTTGTAGGTTATTTACCGAAAGGTCAAACTATAAATTCTAGTTATAATTGTAAGCTTTTACAAAGACTCCGGGAAGAAATAAAAGAAAAAAGGCTGGGAATGTTGCTTAAAAAATTTTGTTTCATCAAGACAATGCACGTGTTCACACTTCGGTTGAAAGAATGTCTGTAATCCATGATTGTGGCTACGAATTGCTGCCCCATTGCCGGATTTAGCCCTCTTCGGATCATTATTTATTTCCAAATTTAAGAAAACATTTGGGTGGCTCGGAATTTTCGACCAAAAATGAGGCGATAGTCGCAGTAAACGCTTATTTCGCCGACCTTCCGGAATCTTTTTTTTTCGAGGGGTTGTACAAGTTGCAGGTCAGGTGGAAGAAGTGTGTTGAACTATATGACTATGACGAAAAATAAAAATAAATTTAGATCCACTTTTCTTTCATTTTCTTGGTCGGGCTTAGAAGTTTTAGATCCACCCTCGTAGCATACGTAGCACAGGAAAGTGAAGCTACGCTAACTTGTAGCGCACAGCAAAGCTGTTACGATTTACGGCTACAAATACTAATTATGGCTACGCGACTTTACAAGTGTGTGCTGCTAAATATAGGTAATTATTATTTGATAATTTTCAGTCTCCTGTTTAATTTCTATTTGCCTATTTTATTTCTTTCACACTGCAGGCCTCATGTAGTTTCGTATTTTTATGGGTTTTCCGCTTCATTGGAGGAAAGGAGAACATGCAAGCAGTATAACAATTACGTGGATGTATATGGACATCTGATGTCATCAAATGGATCATAATCCTCATTTACCACCACACAAAATAAAAAAAAAAAAGAATGGATGCACTGATAGGGGTTGAACTACCTGTTCTGCAATTCTGGTTTACGACTACTTACGGCCATATACATCCGCATTACTGTCATGTAGATGCATTGTCCTCTCCTCCTCCCCACCAATAGGTCACCGGCTAGTCAAAAATCGCACGAAACGCGACAGCATAGCTGTCACATTACGACCGTATCATATGAGCGAAAGATGCATCACGCTTACATCCTCGATCGGGCCGGCCAAATTCAGCTGTAATGCAGTCTCGCCAACTCAGCTATCACTTTAAAAAAGTTACAGTTCTTATTATAGCACAGAATAACTATACAATTGACAAAATACACCTCATTCTACCTAATCATATAAATAATAACTGACAGCACAAACATAAGGTTGGGTCAGCAAATATTCCAAATAATTTGCTACCAATTCGATGATTGGAGTTGCATAATTGGTGTATTTTGTTACCAAATACGATCTGGGCATTGTTTTGAATAAAGTAATTATCAAAACAATTTGTTCAATGCTAGCAAAGGCGAAAGTTGCGATAGAAAATTGTTGATGTATAAAAATTAGACTAGAAAAATTACACCGATCATACGGGTCTAATTTAGCTGCAATGTAGCTATAACACTAACACATTACTACTAAGCCAATCTTCTCATATATAAAATAAAGTCTCCGAAAGCTATGAGCCCATAATCCGATCAATGGGTGAAATAAGTGTCACAAAGACAGAATCAAACGGACAACATACATGTCATACAGGCCGAATCAAATCGATCACATACATGTCTTACATACAAAATCAAGTCGACCACATACACGTTTTACAGACGGAATCAAATAGATTACACACATGTTTTACGGACAGAATCAAATAGATCACATACACGTTTTATAGACAGAATCAAATCGATCACATACATGTTATACAGTCAGAATCATATCGATCACACACATGTTTTACAGACAGAACCAAATAGACCACATACATGTTCTATGGACAGAAACAAATATATCACATACATGTTTTACGGACAGAAACAAATAGATCACATACATGTTTTACAGACAGAATCAAATAGATAACACACATGTTTCACAGACAGAATCAAATAGACCACATACATATTTTACAGATAGAATCAAATAGATAACATACATGTTTTACAGACAGAACCAAATAGATCACACACATATTTTATAGACAGAATCAAATAGACCACATACATATTTTACAGATGAAATCAAATAGATAACATACATGTTTACAGACAGAATCAAATAGATCACATACATGTTTTACAGACAGAATCAAATAGCTCACATACATGTTATACAGACAGAATCAAATAGATCACACACATGTGTTACAGACAGAATCAAATAGATCACATACATGTTTTATAGACAGAATCCAATAGATCACATACATGTTTTACAGACAGAAATCGATCGATCGTTTTTTTTTCAGGACAGATTTTCACCCCATTTTCATCAATGGATAGAGTGATGCCTGTGGAAGGTGGTTTTAGTGTATATTTCGAACTCTGTTATACTCAGGCTAGTTCAATATAAAAAAACGGGTCTCACTTTCTGGCGGCGGCGGTTGGTGGTGGTTTTCCGTGTGGCGGCGCAGGGAGCGCGCGTCGCAGTAGGACTTGCCGCAGCCCTCGGCCTTGCACTCGTACGGCTTCTTGTTGCGGTGTGTCAGCATATGCCCATTCCTGGACAACACATCTCTTTACTGCAGTCCATTCACATACAACTGGGACTTACATATTTAGTAAGAGCCTCACGTCATACCGCCGTAAAATGAGGTTCGATGTCGTGTTTTGTGCGGTTTGTGTGTAGCCGGTGGCCCATTGGAGGGGAGGAGGAAAGTAGGACGACGCTTTTGCATATTAAATTTAGTAACGAATGCCGTAAAGATTTATTATTATTTATTTATTATTATAAACCGTCCCCAGTAACCGACGCCCATAAACATCCGCGTAATATGTTTGTGGGAGTCGGGAGTTATCAAAAGGCTCAAACTATACCCATGTCCAACTTGCGAAAGACGACAAAAAGAGTGCAACATAATTCTGATTTTATATTATATTCAAGTGGGCAACCGAGCAGTCTTTTGATGGGACTGCATTAGCTTAATTGTTGTGCAGGCTTCGTTTCTTCCTCTCCACTAATGGACATCGGAGACTCACAAATCATATGAAAGAGTACATTTTGTAGTGGTATTTTGTGAGCAGTAGCCTCCAGTCGTGCTGACCTGAAGTGATTGCAATACAACACCGCCATGTTGGTACGTATCGAAAGATTAGCATTATGAGATGTTATTTGAACTATGGAGTGTAGAGATGTATAAGAAGGTTCAACTTTGGGGGCAAATGAGAAATCGGAGCTCTCTAGTGACTACCGACGCCTTTAATATCCATATATGCAGATGCCTTGTCCTCTTTCTTTCCCCATTAGAATCCAAAAATGTACAGCGAAAAGCAGTATATAACGATACAACACACCAACGAACAAACCCCTTCACTAAGGCACTGACTCACAGATGAGAGTCAATCATAATTAATTATTTTACCGTTGGAACCTTATTTTATTTTGCCCAATGAAGAAACCCCTTCACTATGGCACTGGCTCACAGATGAGAGTCAATAATAATTAATTATTTTACCGTTGGAACCTTATTTTATTTTACCGGTTGAAAGGAGCACATAATTAAAAATATTTATTTGTAAAGTCAACCTAACTCGCATGATTTTAAGTTATTTTTACAAAGTGCATAATTTGACACGTGCACGTCTTTTACACGGATGGTTTAGAGACGCCGACTGTATATCGTGGTATTTTTGTGAATCAAAGTTTTAATCACATTTGTTCTACAAATCTACACGTCATATATATAATGTTATTATTATTATTCTTGAGATCTGATAAGGGGCTAAAGGGATTTGCTAATGTCAGAGTTTGCGGCTAAACTTTGTTTTATTTAGATATATTGTGAGGGAACATACATTATGTAATATATAAGCCAAAATATTGCGATTGTCAACATGTGACATACCGCTGTCAAATGAAGATCACTCAATGCTGTAAAACATTAATTATTCTAAAACATTTACGTTCAAATGACAAGCGAGATACGAAAGTGTCTTATGTAATTTTTTCGCTATTGGTTTAGCTTTCATTGTAGATATTCATTGCTAAAATAATCTTCTAAAGCTAAACGAGCATATACCATTTGAATAAAAGACGGCTTGTCTTCAGTCCTAATGGCTGTAACTCAAAACACAGTGGTACCGAAGTAATAAGAATCTCTACAAAAACCTCCTAATTCATTAACAAAAACTGTCTTTGAGGAAAGAATTTAAAAAAAAACAGCGTATGTTTTTGAAATTGTGGAATTTATTCCAGACATGTTTTTGACCGTAATAATTTTTTGTTTCTTTGCGCCGTATTAAAAGAAAATATTTCATTAATTTTCAGCGCCTAAAGCTTACTACGGAATAAAGTTTTTAATGGTAGAGTCAAATAAAAAACGGACACGAGAATTTCGCTTGACGTAATTTTCTTTGAACAACAAACTAATGCACAACAGCACAAAGTTACAAAGGCCCTTTGTGTTACGTTTCCAGATTACTGTAGCTATAGATTTAATCTTAACTGGCCCGTAAGATAGTTCTAAGGATTGTGTACACGGTGCTCGAAAATTGATTCCTTCTGTTCCGAGATACCAGAAAGAAGAATTTGTAATAAAGAATGTCGTAAAGAAGGTTTACTAATTCTTAAGTAGTATGGTCAGTGAAACGGAACGTCCCCAACTTTAATAGTCTTGTCATTTCTATTACGCGATATTTAGACAATTTAAATGCTGCTCTTATATTTAAATATTAGTTACTATCGCCTTCTGTTTAGGGTTTTTAATTTGTTTAGGAGAAAAACTAAGAGAATGTTTAACAACAATATAAAAGAAGCGACAGTTTAAGATCGGAAGCATGAGCAATATTATGAGATCGGTGAAAATGTTGGTATGTAATATTTTCTAATATCAACCATCAATTTGGGACATTAAGAGAAAGCTGTACGGTTTTGAAACTTACAGCTTTCTCTTACATAAACTATCAAGGTTACAATTAAATTAAACCGACAAAAAAGTTGCTTCCGTCTTAAAACTAAACATTGGTCAATTACACAATGTTAGGAATACAAATGAACTTAATATTTATACTATAGATGTGTATGAAAAGAAAATGAATAGAAAAATTGCTAATTGTCTCTCTAAATATCGGACGGTTCAAATTACTTGACAAAACAGAAAATTCTTTGAAGTTTTGTTCCTCGTTATCCTTGTTTTACGATTTTTATTTCGCTTAAAGCAACTACCCTTAAGGGCTGATTCTATAAAATCGAACTGCCGAGGGTGAACATAATGGAGCCATTTCTAAATCAGGAGTATTTTTGGAGCATCCCTCAGGAATCCGCACCCTATTTTTATGAGACACGACAACAGCGAGCTCCCGAATATTATATCCAAATATACACCTTATGTATAACCGAGCCCTTAGGAGCTTCGGAAACCAGCGCAAACGTGCTGCTACGAGTGTATTGCTACAGTATACCTCACGGGTTCAAAAAAAAAAAAAAAACAATTAGCCTGATGCTACTCCGATTTATATGAGTTTTTTTAAAGTATAGGGGCAAATTTGAACTGCTACCGTCAATAGATATCAGCGTTACTGTCATGTAGATGCGTTGACGTCCTTTTCTCCTCTTCTCTAATGATTCACTGGCTACTTACAAGGGGCACAAAATGCGACAGCACAGCTGTCACTTTACGTTGGTGTCATGTGAGTGTGAGGTATCTAGCGATAGCTCGCCTATTTTCGCGCAATAAAGCAAAGTTTTCTATTTTAATAAAAAAACGCGGCTGCAATATATCAAAAGCACCATTAAAATTACCAAACAACTATCAAGATTGGTTTCGTCTTTATTGGCTTTCATCTCCATCATCCCAGGCACATTAAGAGTCAAAGCAAACATTTAGTTTATTCAGTGTGTGCTCGCCTCTACGCCGCTACGTATAGACAATAAGTTGTAAGGGCATTATACGCCATTAATATTCATATGTTGTTCGGGCTGTGGCGGTTTAAGCTGAACTTGTGTTGTTAACGCGTACAACTAATCCTAGCGACATGACATTTAATCTGTGTACATTTTTATTACGCAGTTGCCCTATTTAGGCTATACGTGATAAAAATGTGAACTATTGTGCAGTTAATTTTTTTGCACAACATTTTCAGGAGTTTCTCCTCAAGGTTTAAGCCACACGGTACGACAAGCATATTGTGCTCTTTGTCTATATTAGTATAGAGCTAAGTTTGTTTGTTTGAACGCGCCAATCTTAGAAGCTGATGGCCCGAATTGAAAAAGTATTTTTGTGTTGAATTGTCAATTTATCGAGGAAGGCTATACGTTAATAGGATCGGGGTGAGACGATGGGGAAAGGAGAGCACTATGACAATTTATTATGCGGATGTCTCTGGGCGTTTGTAGTCGTCAAAAGGCTCCGATTGCTGTGTGATTGCGAGAAAAAAAAATAGAGAGAGTCAAAAATTGGCCTGAATGGATTCGAGAGAAAGTTTATAGGGTCGAGCCGCTTGCTCGACTTGGCAGACAACGTAGATGGGTCGAGTACTCACAGATGGTCCTGCCGCTTGAACGCCTTCGCGCACGTGAGGCACACGTACTTGCGCTCATCGCTGTGCGTGAGCTTGTGCTTGGCGAGCGCGGACGCGTTCCCGAACACTTTGTTGCACACCTGGGAAAAGTACACACACACATGTAACGAACAGGACGATTATCAACGACTCAAGCGGAAGATCAGTACTTGACAGTTATGCCAGCAAATACAGAGCATGAGAGAAATAGTCACATGCTCGGTACAGGTTGCAGGGTCTACAGACTGTTTTCCTTCAATTTTTTATACCTGACAATACAGGCTGTTTTCTTTTAATTTTTTGTACCTACAACGGTAAATATGTGTAGATTTTTGCAGAATAAATGTTCTTCAAACATTATTGGAGCTAATTGTGTAGTCTAGTGGTGGTAAGCAGGCAACAGACGTGAGGTGTTGAGTTCGAATACTGGACTATACAAAAAGTGTTATTACGATATTCAATTTCTTATAATAGTCCGGATTTTGAAAGTTGACAGTGTAACGCCCCCATGTCTTGGTGAGCACGTTATGGCGTCGGTCCTGAGCCTGATTTTTCTCAGGTCGAGTCGGACTTCCATCCCGTCGGAATAAGTGAATTATGTAATAATGTGCATTCGCGTCTGCGCCAACGCAAGTACACTATAAGATGTCCCGCGCAGATGGCTCTTCTCAATAGAGATGGCTGTAGCTGTAATTCAGCTAGGACGACATTATTATTATTATTTGTGTTTACTCCTGAAGAAACTATTTAAGGCGTGCGGTATGATAAACAGCGATCGGGTGTAACACCGGCGTACACTTTGGCGCGATAACGTCGCTTACTTCTTACCACCTTATTTTATATATCTTTGTGGAGCCATACAGACAGTTTTTTGTAGCTACCGACGCCCATAAACATCCGCATAACGAAAGGTTAACTCTCAGATAGAGAGCTTAAACGAATTTACCGTTTCATTATCTGTCAAAAATCAGGTCGGCATAAACTTAATGCAATAAAATGTTCAATGAAAACCGATCCTATCGTTAGCACATGACATAAAATAGAGATACCGTTGTAGTTTTTGAATACATAGAACTCTTTTAAGTCTAATCCAATAAAGTTTGTGGTTTTTTTTATAGGAATGAATTCAAGCGGATAGCGGACACGCATCTACGTCTGCGTAAAATGACGAAAATACGCAAATAATTGTTTTAATGCAATAGTGTAACGTTATGATAACATATTTGTCTTGTTCATATTTTAAAGTAACTCTGAGATTAGCAACTTTAGTATTTTTGTTTGTTGACGAAAATGTAATTTCTATAAATATTTACACCATAATACCACAGTATCCGCAGTAATCATATTCCGCTGTGATATCACAGATTAAAATATGGTAAACAGATACATGGTGTTTCCTTAATTTATATATCTATGGTTACTTCGTTGAAGTGAAAACTTTCGGGGGATCGAGCAAGTCACGCTGATCGTCGCCGAATGCAGCCACGCGTCACTACGCGTAGTGCCATGTAGCTACATACTAAGTTACCTCTACCATGTAGTGACATTAGTGTTACGCCTTGTAAATACAGTTTTAAGTTTTCACTCTGTGGGTCGTCCACGTGGATCTACAGATTTAATTTTTGTATTTTGACTCTAATATTGAAGAATTGTTCCCACTGGACGAGACCAATAATTGTGTATCTAGGCTGAAGAAGCAGATAATTTATTTACATTATGTAAAAAAAAAATAATATACACGATAGATGCCAATTATACTCGCAGGTATTCTAGATATTAATAATTTTCTTTCAAAGTTATGACAACAAAGCGTAACAGACGCTTAAAATCATCTTCGTATTGTTGTGAAAAGCGTCCGGGGCTGGTGGTTTGTAATTGATGACGTGTCTGACAGTCTTGTGTCAAGTGTCTAACGGAGCACGTCTCTCAAGTGACGCAATACTTTCGCAACGATTAGAGACGGTGGAAAATATCACGGTTTTCTTTTGTAAATTTCAGAAATTTGTCTACAGAGACAATACATATATACAGGAATTGCCGTAAAGGACAGTAAAATATTTACTGGTGTACCAGTGACCGTCAGAAATACCTGATAACACCAAGAACATGTTTAAGAGGTCCTCTAGAGGATAAATTGTACCGTGCAATATTATTAATCTTTTATGATTAAAATGATGTAAGTTCATTACAATAAAACTACTGGACGGACACAGTCCACCCGCGACCATGGTAAAGCTTCTGAAACTTTGGGTTAGTTAAATGATTCAATAGACCGCAATAAAATCCGTAAAAATAGTTTTCATTCGCAGGAACAGTAGTTTTCAGTAACATTCGCGCAACATCAATATAATAAGTTACGTAAATGTAGAAGTCAAAACAGAGAGTGCTAGGGGGAGTCTTTTATGACTAGTCTAATAAACTAAGGCGTATTTAGTAGTAAAATTATACCTGATATTACTATATACTATAGTGTATTTCTATTTTTCTGCAAAAATAATTCTAATTTATCAGAGCAATACCTTCATAAATAATTTCAAAACAATTTTATCAAAACATATTTTTTATCGAGCGCCATGAAATTAATAGTCGTCTCGTATCTCATTTTACCTAAAAATAAGTCCCTTGCCACAATACATGTCTCCTGTGGGACGCGCGGTCGGGTTTAACAATGAATATCCATCGAGTATTATACACATAAAAATATGTAATGGCTTCCCGTCGTAGGGCCGTTAACTTATCTCTGGAGCGAATCGATGTTTACGATGGAAAAGAATATGTTTTTCTTGGAGAACAGAGAGCGAGCGGGGAATTAAGATGGAAACTGCTAATGCTTTGTATATAAACAGGATTTCTGTCAATCACGATACGATATGGTCGTATACCGAAGAATACGTGCCTAAATGGAAATGTATTTAAATTTCGAATGTCTGTATCTTTGGCCGTGTATTGCTTTCGTCATTGTATCTATAAAATTGTTACCATCATTGTTCTTTCTTCTACAATGACAATATAATTATTCTGGCAATACAATAGGTATTTTACACTTTAATGTGTTTTGAATTTGGAATACTAACTTTAAAAATGATACATTTCATTAATGGTTTCTAAAAAAAAATCTGTAAGTTGCCCTTTTCTCTCTTTATTTATTTTAGTACCTAACAATGATTTGAGTCTTTATGACAGACAGAGAAATAAGACATCCGCTCACCTGATTGTAAGTAACTACCGAATTTGTATGATAAAATGATGTGACTCTGAATTAATATAAAAGGGCAAGGGTCAACAATAATGGTTATTGCAAGGCACAATGAGGGTTGGCCCAGTTCAAGCACCTGGTTTGACCCATATCGTACCGCGCATAGTAATTAGTAATTTCGAGGTCACACATAGTCCATAACCCATACTTTTGTTATATTCATATTGTTCCCTACAACTTACAAATCGATCAGTTAATAATAATAATAATAATAATAAGTTATGTTAATAATAATAATGATATCTTTGTTACTTATCACACAACGTTGCCTAGTCCTAATTTATCAGAGCAATACCTTCCAGTAGAAATTTTTTAAACCTAACTAGCTGGCCCTGCAGGCATATACCATGAGATATGGAAAAAAAAATTGATTATAAAAATACGAATTTCAATATTGGCCTCAACAATAACATCAAATTTAATTTATGACAGAACAACGTTTTTTTTTATAGCATAAGTGAGCAGACGAGCAATCGGAGCCTTTTGACGACTACCGACGCCCATGGACATCCGCACGATTGTTACGCAGATGCGTTGCCCTCCTATCATCCCCCGAACGGGTCACCGGCTACTCACAAATTGCACTAAACCCGACAGCGACGCTGTCATTTTACGCCCGTATCAAGTGAGCGAGACGTACTTCCCCGGTACTGGCCGGCCCAATGACGTTGCATAAGAGAATGTAGTGTCATGCATCAAGCATGGCACTACCTCTGCCTAAAACGTCTGTCGGGATAGCTAGTCAATAATTACTGCAGCTAAATAAAGATTTACTTTGATATTTCTTTTACATTTTAATCAGATTATCGAAGTTTTCATAATGATAAGAAAGTTTTAGAAAATATCATATATAGCTAATAAATCACTGATAACATTGAATTCTAATAGTAAAAGAATTTGAAGACAATGAAAAAAAAGTAACTTCGCGCCTATTATCCCCGAAGCAGAGGTGTGCGAGTACATCAACAACACGTAAGTCCAGTAGATATACCAGAACACCCACGACTAGCCAAGGTACTGAGGCCCTTGATGTCATAGATGGCAAGTCTATGGCCACTTCGGGCACATTCCAATCCCGGATAATCTAATGAAACCATGAAACGTTTCTTCTTTGTAATATTAAGTATATATATTTATTGACTAAAGCTATTGATCAAATCGTTCTGACGATGATTCCTTAGTTACGCAAACGTTTTACTCAGCTATATATCTTCGTTCGTGAAAAGATAGATAACAGCATAAAAGTAGAAACTCTTCCCATTTTGCTTACAAGTTTAAACTATCGAACTTAGAGAATTTATTACAGCCTAACCAAGCCACGTTGAACAAAATTGATGACATTGAATAAAACTATTAAATGGCTATTGTAATAAAATTACTTTAACGGATTGCATGGTGGTTTATCTAAGTATTTTTACGATCGTACATCCTAATGTTGAGGCTAAGATTATATACTTAAAAATAAAAATACAGGCTGACTGGTCGTTATTACATTACAGAAATTATAGAAGATTTTGGTAACAAAAGGTACTTACTTTATAACATACTTGGATAAGAACCGAGTCATAAATGAAAATGACACATCAGTCAGCGTTTATAACTTAGATGGATTCTATTCTCAAATGACTTGACTATTGTATGGTAAACTGAATATCAAGAAATTCAAGAGCATAAATGGGCCGACTTGAGGTTATTCAAATGAATTTATAATCAAAGACACTCGCTGTGTTACAATTATTACGTGAATCGAAAAAAATAAACACATGGCCTGGTCCCCGGGTACCTGTCACAGAGGATAACGCGCCAGGATTTCGGGATCACAAGACCCATTTTCCTTTGTCAAAATTTGAGCGAATATGATATGTGGGATCATCGAAACAGACACGCAATGCTAAGCCAGGTGCTCGGGTATAGCGCACGCAAAGGATTTTCGACATCTAATCTTCCATTCTACCTTTGGTTTATACAAAAACAATATGGATTATTCTTTGTTGGCATTTGTCATATTCGGAGACTTCACAAACTTAATTTAACCGCCAAATATATTTTTTTATCCGTTTAACGTCGGCTTTCCCGAGTGACTAACATTTTCTTTTACTCTCACAAATATATTTCTTTGAAGATAATCTTTATATGATTCGTTTGAAGATGTTTCCAAAGCTTATTATTAAGTAGTCAATATTTGCGGCTTTGTTAGTCTTTCACTAATCATAATCGTAATGTTTATTAGGAAACTATTACTACAAATGATAGATGATTTCGTATAAAGTTTTTTTTATAATATGTACACAAACAAATTATTTAAAAATAAAATCACAATACCACGTTAGTAACATGTTTCATTACCACCTATACCAAGCTCGCCTACTCCAATTTTCATGATTTTTGATTATTCAGATATGTCTGGAGGAGTCCACAAAACTCTCGGAACATTTAAAAATAAATTATATTAATATTATCCATATTAGTAATGTAAGGCTGAAAAGTTAGTCTGTTTGTATGTTCACGCTAATCTTAGAAACTACTGGCCCGAACTAAAAAATATTTTCTTTGTTGAATAGTCCATTTATCAAGGACGGCTATAGGCTATACACCATGATGCTACGACTACTAGTGCCGGAGTTACACGGGTGAAGCCGCGGGTGGTGCTAGTTATATATAAACGTATGTGCGTAAACAATAAATTTGACAAAATTTCATTAAACTATTACTTAACCATTTTCTTGGTCATCTAACGCGGGCCAGACTGGGGTAAACGTTAACTTAGGAAATTGGTAAAGATAGGGCAATAGAACGAGAGTGTGGTTGCACAACATGTATATAGAGATTTGTGGATCGCAATTTGATATGCGTCACTAAATATGACGCTAACGTGCTAGCGCCACAGAATAAAGATACCTACAGAGGCTAAACTTCTAGAAAGCGAAAAATGGTTATTATTACTCATTTGCGTTGGTTTTTATTGGTCGGCGTTTGTTAACTTTTTTTATAGTATAGGTTTTATATATGGTATAGGCGCTAAGGTGTAATCGGAGCCTTTTTGCGACTACCGACACACATTCGAATAATTACTATGACGATGCGTTGCCCCATTTTCTCCCCCCCCCTCCAATGGACCACCGGTTACTCACGAACAATGAACGAAACGCGACACAGAAGATGCCACTTTACGCCGGCATCATGTGAGCGGGAGCGATTCACTCAAAATCTACTTATCCGATTTTATTACAGTTTTCACCCATAGATACAGTAATTCCTGAAGACGGTTTAATCTATAATTAAATAATAATAATAATAATATCTGTGGACTTATCACACCACGTTAGTATAGCCTTACGCTCAATACCTTACGGTGTTACTTGTGTTACAGGTACTAGACAAAGGAAATGTATTGAATATGTTTATACATTTAATAATCCTATTTTAATTATAGAAATACATTTAATATAATTCATATATAAAAATCCATTACTGAGGCGAGATTCTAAGCCGCGACCTCTAGCGTAATACACGGACTAACTGGCACGTTACCAACTGAGCCATCCGCTCGTCAGAACTAGTACCTGTTGTTAACGGGCGAAGCCACTAGCGGATCGCTATTTGATATATATATATATATATATATATATATATATATATATATATGTATATATTTTACGGGTAAATACCCTACCGCATGTCGGTTCTGAGTGGGATCTAGTGGTTATGCGATCTAGTGGTTGTGTGCGAAATCCGCGGCGGCCAATGTGGACCGTGTGTCGAAATCTATCGTGATCGAAGTGGTCGAATCTTGCGCTTTTCGGGCGATAATATTATTAAGTAATAGTCAGCCGTTCTACGTTCTGTGTATATATTCGTAGGATTGATCTACATTTTTTGCAAGCGCACATGAGTCAGTCAGCCGCGCCTGTACCTGCGATGACAACTGTCATTTTGGTTCAACACACGCCCGAGATATCTGCGAGGTTACTCGTAAAAATAATATTACACGACGAGTGCACATTTCAGCCAATAGTTAGTGTGAGTTTAGTCGCACGGTGTTTAATAGCGGTATCGAGCCTGAACATCAGAGGTGGTCAACTGTGATAGAGTAATATATACTTGATGTTTAAAGTTTACGCGAATGTGCGAATGAAGAAAACGTTTATGTGATCGATTTGATTACAAGCCACCGGTGGCCACCTCTGTTGTTCGCACCTAGTAATGGACAATGAACTTTTTGATTCATAATGAGAACATGAAGAATTTTATTATTATTTGGTGTTATTGTAATCTATATACGAGGGTGGATCTAAGCCCGACCAAGAATGTGAAAGAAATGTGGATCTAAATTTATTTTTATTTTTCGACATAGTCTCCATCTAGTTCAACACACTTCTTCCACCTGACCTGCAACTTGTTTATCCCCTCGAAAAAAAAAAAGATTCCGGAAGGTCGGTGAAATAATTGTTTACTGCGACTATAACCTCACCTTTGGTCGAAAATTTCGAGCCACCCAAATGTTTTTTTAAATTTGGAAATAAATGATAATCAGAGGGGGCTAAATCCGGCGAATAAGGTGGGCGGGGCAGCATTCAACCGAAGTGTGAACACGTGCATTGTCTTGATGAAACAAATTTTTTAAGCAACATTCCCGGCCTTTTTTCTTTTATTTCTTCCCGGAGCCTATGTAAAAGCTTACGATAATAACTAGAATTTATAGTTTGACCTTTCGGTAAATAATCTACAAAAATAATGCATCCCAAAAAACAGAAGCCATGACTTTGTTAGTCGACAAAATGACCTTAGCCTTTTTCGGTGTAGGAGAGTCTGATCTTTTCCACTGTTTGGATTATTGCTTTGATTCAGGTGTGGATAGCTTTCATCCATGGTAACAAATCAAGACAAAAAGTCCTTGGTATCTGTCTCAAAAAGTTCCAAACAGTCTCGCGAAATTGTGTATCGAACTCGTTTTTGTTCAGCTGAAAGCAACCTCGAGACCCAGCGAGCAAAAACCTTATGGAACCCCAACTCTTCCGTTATTATGTGTTGCACCCGGCCATAACTAATGTTTGTTATCTCAGCTATCTTACCAATGATCAAACGTCGGTCACCCAGTACGAGATCACAAATTTTATCGATGTTTTCTTTCGTGGTAGAGGATGTAGGCCTTCCACTCCTAGGATCATCGACGCTTAAACTCAGCTACCCACTTCTTGACACTGTAATACGATGGAGCAGACTCCCCCTAAGTGCTCACCATATCTTGATCGATGTCTTTGGGTGATAGGTCTTTTTTATTGAGGTCCTTAATGACTGCACGGTGTTCAATTTTCTCCATTATTGAAAATTGCGTCAGATTGCTTCAAACAAATAATCACAGAAAATTTATATTGTGCAGTATCGGAATGAAGCTGCGCACAATAAATCAATATTACACATACTAACAAATGACGGTAGATTTAAAAAGATGTCATAGTTCCATGTAGGTTAGGCCACGAACTTTTAGATCCACCCTAGTAACATTAAGCTTGAGGTTTGGAACTCCAATACGGTTACATTACAAGTTTGATGTTATGTAAAATATAGTGACTTACAATTTGTTTTGCCGTGATCAAAATAATATAATCACTAATCTGTCATACAAGCGCCGGCTGGGTATCGATCCTCTTCTCGTTGCCATAGCGCTGTCACTAATTGGATACCGTTTGATCGGATCTTTCGCGAACAACGAATCACAAAGAAATCATTATGACGATTATTGGCGCTGTCTAAAGATCTTGTAAACATCGCCATTTATCTATCAGACTTATTTTGTGCAGAAAATAAGAGTAATGTAACAGATACGGAGAATACCATGGCGAGGATTACGAGACCCTTACACTGCGTCAATAATCATTATGTCGATGTTTTTAACATTCATAAACGTATAAAATAAACTACAAACATAAGCCAGCCATTTCTTCTCAGTGACATAATATTAATTTGTCAATTTTCGTATTTATTTAACTTTTATAGTATAGGGGCCAAACGAGAAATCGGAGCCTATCCACGACTACCGACGCCCATGAACATCAGCCTAGTAGTTCTGCAATAACATCAGCATAACTACTAGGCTGATGTGTTGCCCTCCTTTACACCTCCCCACTAATGGCCACAGGCTACTCACAAACCGCACGCAACGCGACACTGTAGATGCCACTTTACGGCGGCATCAAGTGGGCTAGAGGTACCTCCCCGGTCTTGGTGGCCCTATTCTGCTGCTTGGTCTTGACAGATGTGCAGACGGACGACTAACTGGCCCTGTAAGGGTTCCGTTCTTTCAAAGTACGGAATCCTAAAAAGAGGTTAAAGCGCGACCTACAGCTATGAAAAAACACTTGGAATGTCCTTATTGTTTTGGCAAGTCTCCAGCTACGTTTGATGTTCGCAGTAAACACATTAATCTCGTAACTTGTAAATATTGCCTCACTCCCCTCTGTGCAGCCGCCCATCTTCATATTATGGTTACAATCTTAATAAACTTCTTTTACATACATATATCTCTGTAAAAAGAGATTTTTCAGTACATAATTTACTGTATCTTAATGACATCTATACCTATTAACTGTGTATAATATACACTTTTTTTGTACGTTGACAGTCTGTTTATAAGATATTAGAAATAAGTAAGATGGGGATACAGAATCGATAACAAAATACGTTCCAACATTTTTAGAATTTTTGTCTGTAAATATAGTCAGTCAAATAAACAGATATCTTTTTCTGTGACTGGGCATCGCGTGAAAACGTTCAAATGGATTTTGATCCAAATTTTCCTAACCCCGGTGAGATATAATAAAAGAGTAGGCTATAATGAAATTGATGGTTAATTTGGCATAGATTTTATGTGAGTGAAGTCACACTCATACTGTAGGGCACAGGTGCTCCGTGACAAACGCATCATCCAAAATAAATTATTTACATGGGATTGAGTGAAGAAAGTAAACGTATCCCTATCTTCTTCTTTTTGTTTTCGCAATGAAAATTTGAAGCGATCAATTGATCAGGAAGGGTGTGTCGGACTCGACACTACTGACTAAAACCTCTGAGAATGCCTTCGCCCACCATGGTGGAGTGTTGTAGAACTATCAGCGACAGGACACCCTGGGGACAAGCGCATCCCTGCCATGGTTCAAGTCTAGCAGTAGTGGCATCGCTCAGCAGTTAAGGTGAACTCAGGTAAATAATTTGAGCTAAGCCAATTGAACCTAGGTTGCTCTTGGTACCTCCTAAGAGAAGAGTGGACGGGGGGACAAGAGACGAGGATGGCAACTTCACCACATTGCATCGTCCCAGCGTGAATGAATTACGGCCTACACCCGTCCACTGCTGAACGACGGCTTCCCGCACAGGGTGCCAACTATCCCTGCCCTGGGCAGCCCGCATCCATCCGCCACCACACAAACATTGCTTAGGACTAAATTAACATTTGAAACTTTGTATACGTTTCGAATGACGAACGTCAACTGTTATGATAAAAAAATCATATATTATTGTTTTTAATTCATTCAAATGAGCCCAACTGTCATAAAAAAATCCTTTTGATATTTCTAATAATCACATTGATAAAATACAAACAAACGCTGTTTGTTTAGAGCCCGCATGCATAAATATAGACTTTTGACACAAAACCAAATAAATTCTCGTATCTGCTTTGTGCAAACAATGAAATCGGTAGTTCGCAATAATCGGAATTCGGAACAATTCGTACAATGAAACGTTCCTTTGTTTTTTCTGTTTATGTTCCCGCGGCCCGTGCGATGTTCCCGCCTTTTGAAAGTATATATTTTTTTTATTAAATTAGGAGAACAATACCAAAGGCAACGATATTCCACAGGCATCATTCAGCCTGATTCAGGCTAAATTGGCTCTATTGAATTTCATAGAACGTTTATGATTATAAGATAGGGAAATGTTACAAGACTAGAAGTAGATAGTTGTTTTAAGTGACGTTAGGTTGTAATATTTAGTTAGAGCGCTATTGCGTCATTGCAGCTGTATAGGGTCGGCATCCAGGGAAGCCTCTACCTCTCGCTGAAGACCTTATTAGTTATGGTTATGCCACCGTGTTTTGTACGGTCTATGAGTAGCCGGTGGCCCATCTGAGGATAGGTTGAAGGAGGGCAACGCTTCTACATAAACAAAACGGCTATAAACATTGAAGATCTACCGTCGATCAAGTCGAAAGCTGGGATGTAGATTATCATACAAATATTTGATTTGAGTTATGGTACTTTGTCGTGTAGGGATTGTATATCTGTTGTGGATCTCTGCCGCCCACCTTAGTTTGTGTGGGGATGAGAATGGGCAGAAATACCGATGTCCAATAAATATGAACGGGTTGCAATAATCAATCTCTACAAAATAATTTAACATTTGAATGGTGTTAATGTAAATTAAAAAAAAAATTATAATAAGGCAAACCCCCAAACGTTTATTGAAAATTGCTATAATTTACAAATATAATTTTCATTCCATTAATTGTACCAATCAATGTTATCATTGACAAAAACCATGTCTATATTCACTTTTGTTTGTATTGTTTTTATTATAGAACGTGTTCTTGTAGCTACGGTACAGCCTTCGTTGAAAAATAATATCCAAAGAAGCGCGCATATGTTACGCCGGTTGTACAATTTAGAAAATGAAGCCGTAAAAATGGCGCGTCGCCTCGTAGAATGGTATTTAATACCTCGTTTATTTTAGTCTGCCGCTGCCTCTGATTCATCCCTGTTTTTATTCAGCCTTCCTTTGATCGCTACAGCACTTGTCGACCTTCCCAGACCTATTGTCTTCTCATTCTATTGATATATATCTTTGAGATAACAAATGAAATTATTTCACGACGTTTTGCAGTCTTTTTGGTATTATTACCCTTATATTCATTGTATGTAACAATAGAATTATGTTGTTTTCATATGAAATACATTTTCGATGTCAAACTAACCGTAGAGCTTGTCGCCTAAAAGCGACCTTCCATTTGCGGTCGCGTGTACAATTGTGAAAATGTTATGTGAATTTTTCAGGGTAATCCAACATTGTAGATCGAAGAGAGTATACCTTTTCTGTAAAAATAACAGCGTCGTATATGGATAAGATTATTCGTAGGGTCGGGAGCACGTGAGCTTGTGTCTTGGAGAGGGATACACTCCATTATTGTGAAGCTTAGCGGTGGAAACACCTACTCAAGTGTACCTATCTAATGTAATATTATTTATTTCGGTATTGACGTGATATTTTTTTTGACGCGTAAATGCGAGAAATGTATTTACGCGGCGCTCCTGTCCCTGGGTGGAGAGGCCGGTGGCATGTGGGGCTCGGCGTATTCTTTTTTCAACCCATTCCAGTAGTAGTAGTAGTAGTTCCATCTCATCGTAACCATTCGAGGATCGTAACCATACGTCGTAACAGTTCAGTCACCTAAAATGGCTGCGAATACTATGTTATTGATGGAAGAGAATCGTAAAAAAAACAATTAATTACTTATGTACTTTGATGTAGAAATTCTTTTATTCTTTTCGGCAAAGCTTCTAATCCTATGCATAGAGGACGTATGACCATGACAATTTGGCCTGATTGTCATGGAAAAGCTAATTTGTTTTCATATTGAATGTACTCGACAATGGGTAAGTAGAGTGGAGCGCCAATAAACTTCAATTGGCAGTGTTTGAGAGTGAGGTGAGTTCGCCTGTAGCGGGATTACCTGAAGTGGTTTGGCTCCATGCCGAGCTGTATTGGGCGACTTTAATATGAAACGACTCGTGATATCGTCGACTTCTGTTATTACTATGACCGACCCACTTAAAAACCTTCATATTTTCCTTTCTTAACTGCCTTAAGTCTGTGCTACGATGAAATGAGCTCTACTGTAATGAGTTAAGGTTGATATTGATGATTCATGCTAGCACATAACGTTATTGCTTCCCGTTAAAAACAAAATAGATGTACTTCTTTTATTTATGTCGTTAGTATATATAAGAAATACATTCTACAGGGTTCCGTGCCCAAAGGGTAAACCTTGTTACTGAGACTCCGATGTCCGTCAGTTTGTCTATCTGTCTGTCACTACACTGTATCTTTTGAACCGGGATGGCTAGGTACTTGAAATTTTCACAGTATAGTGCCATGCTGTATTGCAGCGGAATTGGGCGGGTACGACCGGGAAGGACCTCTCGCTCACATGATAGTGCTGTGAAGTGACAGTTTCACTGTTTCATGCGGTTTGTGCGTAGCCGGTGGTCCTTTGGAAGGGAGGACGAAAAGAGGACTTCGCATTTGCATAACTATTATACGGATGTATATGGATGTCGGTAGTTCTTACAGATTTTGAGTAATGGCCACAGTGTTTCAGTATATTTTTGAACCATTTCTTTAGCAGCGTTAGGACAGGCACAAATATTAAGAGTTCGCCTGTTGTAACATGCTGTAACAACATGCTGTATCATGTTGTTACAGCATACTACAACATGTTGCAGATGTTTACACTTCTATCACCAGTATCTGTGAATGATTTTCTTTATCATTTATTCAATTGAATAAATAAGTTTTATATTAGTACCATGTAAGTGTTATTTTTACTATAAACTATTTTCTTCTACAAGTTATAATTGTTCAAGCTATGTTATGGGAATCTACGTCGGTGAATCATCATTTAATTTTATTATCGGTTGTTACAGAATATAATATTATAAGAGAATATCAACTGTACTTAAAACACTTGTTTGGGCTACCCCCCCTCTCCGCATATGGAAGATATGCATCCCGATAGGAGAGTGTTTGTAATAGCGAATTTAACTATTACTATCATGGTCAGAGGGACCTAGAGTTCCCCCCCAACTAGCTGTCGCGGCAGACGTTGTTCTGCCATAACTTGAAGTTGTTGTCAATTGGTAGCGAGTTAGTTTACGAGGCCGAAGTTTTTGTATTTTGTATTTCCCAAAATTTTGTGTGACATCCGTGCGAGGTCGGGACGGACTGCTAGTGACTGAATAAATTGCGACATCAAATCCGTTCAGTACTCTATTACATTGTTGCCTGTTCTTCCTCCCCTCCAAGCGGCGTTCGACTACACAAGATTACTACGATGTTCGTAAGACGTTGTGATACGAATGTGACGTAACGTAGAATTAGTACAAAGGTTAGACCCTTCGTGTTCAGATGTGATAAGCGACAGGCGGGGAGGCTGTGCGGCATTAGATCGCCGGACTTGAGCTGCGGTCAGACGCACAACCCAAGCTCCAGGCACTGGCGGCCCGCCAGCCCGACTTATGTACGTACTTACACTTGCACGAGCACATTCAGCTTTTATGTGCTAAAATGGCATTACGTTACTTTAACGTTTAGCGCTTATGTGGGATATATGCCAAAGTCCCAGTCGCTAAATCAGTATTTTTATAGCTGATACAGAGGTTTCTTTAAAGCATAAGGGGGCAAACGATTAATCGGTGCCTTATGATGACTACAGACACCCATGGACATTCGCATGATTGTTACGCGGATGCGTTGCCCTGCCTCCACACAATGGGCCACCGGCTACTCACAAACCGCACGACACGCGACAACGTCGCTGTCACTTTGCACCGGTATCGGAGCGAGAGCGGAATTTCCCGGTCGTGACGGCCCAATCCCGTTGCATAGGATGATGTAGTGTCATGCACCATGCATGGCACTACCTCCTCCTATGCAGCATGGCACTACCTCTTCTAAAACATACATACAGATACAACAATGTTATTACTATAGGAAGATAACAATGTTGTTGACGAGCGATAGGTACCAGCTCAATTCAGCTGCAATGCAACACGGTTCTTGTTAGCCTCAAATAACCCTGTTACAATGCAACACGGTTCTTGTTAGCCTCAAATAACCCTGTTACAATGCAACACGGTTCTTAGCCTCAAATAACCCTGTTACAATGCAACACGGTTCTTGTTAGCCTCAAATAACCCTGTTACAATGCAACACGGTTCTTGTTAGCCTCAAATAACCCTGTTACTTGTGGTCCTGTCAGCAATCAAATGATACCCACGTTGGTTGGTGATGATTTTATTTCATCCATATGAAACACGTCCTTGTACCACTCTGTGCGAGGCCGTGGACAAGCGTCCGTTTGGATTTGCCACCGCCAGGTCGAGGGTCTTAGCATTTAATTAATCATCCATTAACGTTGACCTCGAGACAACACATATTCGCTGGTGTCCTCTGTGCCTTCTGCAATACTAAATGCAACGTTTAAGCTGCTTGACGAAACGGAAGGTTGATTAATTATAACCAGCAACGAGACAGGGTTGAAACGAGACGAGGGTCTGTGAGACCCGCGACATCAATAACTTCTAATTGGAAAGGATCATCAAGGCCATTAGCCGGCCCAATTAGTGAAATCGGCTCACATCTCGTCGTGCGCAAGTTAACATATTTCATTAAACAAATTACCACCTAATTCACTAGATGTCAGTGTTTGTTTTTAATCAACACTTATACAAACAAATATGAGCATGATTAACATTGTTAGTATGTAATTCATAAAACAATTTCAGTGTATTTTATCTTCCTAAATAGGTTATGATCCAATTATATTTATGCATTGTTGTTGATTTTTAGTTATCGCTGACCTATAGGTACAATATTTTATGTGCTTGTTCTAATTTGTCGGAAGTGTGTGCCCGGAAGTGTACGCAGCTTTCTGAATCGTCGGAAATAGACGGACTTCGATGGACAGCAGTGGTAATCGTATAAGTCTGCAGTTGACAGCTAAACTGTACAGCCTGACAATATAATTACAATTATTAAAAAAAAAAAAAACTAACGTCCAGAAAAAGGTTACTCGAAATCCTTAAGGAAAAGGATACCTTATCAGTCACAGTTAGTGGTATTTTTGTATATCACAAAAGATATATATGCCCACGAAATCCGTTTTAAATTGAAAGGTAGAAAAAAATTCAATTTCCTACGCCCGGTGTATAGCCTGGCACTGACGCGCGGGTCCGCCTCTCCCGTTGACCCTAATGCCAAAGTCGTTCTAGTCGACGTTCTGTTACAAACTTTAGCATAAATTGGTTTTCGTTTCAAAGGCATTATCATTCATCATTAAGTGGGCATCCACCAATGAACATGAGCAATTGGCGGCCACTGGGCTACATAATCAATTGGCGGCCACTGGGCTACATAATCAACTGGCTCGACATATTGATTAAACAACGAATGATCAACGCAAGTTAAATACATCATGATTAAAAGTGCAAGCTGTCGCTCCTTGCTGACTATTTCAAGGACATTTTATCCACAGAAGAAGACATTTTAATTTTGTGATGATATCTCTCGATGCATTTGGCTACTGGAGTTAGAGTTTGGCTATTTAAATTATAAGTATACTTACTTATGATTATTTTTTACCTGATAGCCGAATCGATTGATAGAATATAGAAGACGGTCGTAATTGATCGTGTCCACAATGATGTTTACGTCATGGAGAAATGGAAGAGATAGACGAATTGTCGAAAATGGAAGAGATAGACGAATTGTCGAAAATTTCTGTATGAATTGTTGACAGTTCATCCGTGTCTTTACTGTAACAACCTGCTACTTGTTACTTGGAGCCGAGGTAATAATGAATCGATGGATGAAACTAATCGGTCTTTCATCAGCAGTAGGCCGGGATTCTGCAGGACCCAACGTCCGACGCAGAGACGTACGGTTATTAATAGCCTTACGAATTTGTTTATTTCAAAGTTTTCAATCGAAAAACTTATTCAATAACCTTTATATATTAATCAATAAGTAAATAACTCAGAGGCAAATTTACACTCCGATCGGTACTTCGAACTAATCGCAAACTTCTGTTAAATGGGCCTACTTTCGCCACAACTGGGCATGTACGGGTCGAGCTGGGTATAAAACGGTAAACTTTCTTAACTTATAACGAATACAAGTAGCACTTCAAACCATTCCAGTACTTAAACTTTAAAGCTATTAACGCAAATCAATTAGTTTACAGTTATCTATATTCAGAATATAAATCTGACGAATTTGTATTTCTTTTTTGTATTTGTTTTTTTTTTGTTTAGTATTTGTTGAAATAGCGCCGACTGAAATACATCATCTGTGAAAGTTTCAAGTGTCCCTATCAAGGTTCTTGAGATACAGCCTGGTGGCGGACAGACGGCCAGACAGACAGCAGATTCTTCGTAATATGCTGTTTTTTTATCCCCAGGGTACTTATCCCCAGCCTTTTATAGAGTCAAGGTCTTATTTCATTACTACAACAGCTAGATTACTACTACATCAGAATATAAACACAGTTGATTACACCTTGTTCTTTCAGTCTGACAACAATTTGTTGTTTCACTTCATATTGATGTTGTGCTTCGTTAATAAAATTTCACTTCGCCAATTTTATAGACACTGATCTGAACGTGAGACGGCAAGTACTCTCAAGATCCCGGCCTTTTAATAAAGTAAAAATTGTCCATTTCGTATTTACTTTATGTCTACTTATAAGAAATTGTTCATTATTAATTTGTAACAAGCCGCTGTTCTCAGTGTAAATTTGCCAAAAATAAAGAATAAGTGTCTACATAGAGAAAGCAAGAGTATCAGAAAGAGTTAATTTCTTTCTGATTGGACAATTTTTACTTTATTAAAAGGCCGGGGTCTTGAGAGTACTTGCCGTCTCACGTCATCTGTATGAATGTATGTCACGGGCCTATCGCGTCGAAAATATTATCACGCAAATTAGTCTTTTTTCTTTTCGTCGTCGATTGTCCATAGAGAGCGTCAGTGTGTAGCGAATAGGGTCGGCAGGACTGGGGAGGTGCCTCTCGATAACGTAACACTGCCGCTAAGTAACAGCTATGCTATCACATTTCCTATGTTTTTGTTTATGATGATGATGTTTATGGGGGTCGGCAGTGGGAAATAATGTTACACAGTCGTTACGACGCCACACCTGGTAGGTGGTCAGATGACAAAACATTTCTGCTAATTTAGTGAGCTTGTCCCTCTCGTGACATCGACAACTCTACCAATGTTAAACATATTACGTTCCAGAGAAGAACTTCCAATAGGAACTCTATGTTTAACATAAATTAAAACATAAATTTAAATTACAAATTCTTCAATATTTAAGTAGCTGTTTCAATATTGATTTTGTAAAATTCGCTGTTGGCAAATGTCTGCATCCCAAAAGAAAAATTGTGTGCCAAATTTTAAATTTGTAGCTTTTCGCTTTCATACATTAACTATATAAATAAATAAAATTTCCAAACTTCTAAAATTGATTTAAAGTTACCAGTTTTCTGAAATATTCTAAAAGATTCTTTATAGAACATATTTGTATAATATATTTTATTAATATTTAAAATGAAAAATAACTAGAATAAATAAGAGAGTAAGATTGTTACGCAATTTCCACTGTTCTTATATAGTTAAGTTCAAATTTTGATAGTCAGCAATAAATAACATACATAAAAATATTATGAGAAGCCATTTAGTGCATAGCATCAAGAATTTTTCAAAATCGGTAGCACGATAACAATTTGTCATCTCGATGTTCGTTTCGGAGCTGGTAAACACGAGAACACTGGCGTCCCGATGTCTCGCAAACATTTCACGATCTTCCTTCCGCCTTTCACGACGTACAGACATTAGCCCCATTGGATACGAGACTTGTATCTTCCTCAAATCGATTTTAATATTATACTTGTATTGTCATTATTTTATTAGACTGTTAATGGACCTTGCTAGCGAGATTTTTTATACGACTAATCGCATTAGACCGCGATATAAAATTCTAAATATTAAAGTACGTAACTTTTTTAGTATAAGCGGCAAACGACTTGTGGCGACTCTATTCATCCACATAACTGTTACAAAAAGTCTTGTTCTCTTCCCCCCTCCGGTGGACCACCAGAAACTAGCAAACTATTTTTTACAGGAAAGGGGGGCAAAGGAGAATCGGACTCGGATACGACTACCGACGCACCTAGATTGTTATGCTTCCCTCCTTTCATCCTCCCCTTCACAATGGTCCACACTAAAAGGCGACTGCATAGCTCACAATGCAATCGACCTAGTGCGGCTGTGTTGCAGCTTGGCTGGCACCTCCGACTAGTGAGCAGAGTATTTACCGTATAATCTAATCTTCGATTAAAATAAAACATTCACATATATGTTTGAATTTAGGTTTAGACAGAGTTCCAAGGCCAGTTATTGCATTAAACTTCGATTAACGAATAACTAAGACCCTTAAGGACCAACTATGTCAAACTAAAAGAAATTCGTTTGAGTATTATGTAAACCAAGTATTACTTATATATACTTATATGCTTGGTACGAAATAAATGTTTTTTATTATTATCCCTATAGAGTTTACTGCATTTAGCACCTACTTGCCCTTGTTAATTGCAATTGGTTTACGTTACGGAGCATACCTATAATAGGTTCACAAAGTGAAAAAGTCATTTAAGTCATTTGCCCCCGCCCCCACTGCCTTATATTTATACAAAAATAAAATCAGTGTTTAAAAGTTGACTCACGTGTCTTGAGCTCTCAACTTTTTTTATCACTTACGCGTCCCTCAGACCCTGCTCTATTTACCGGCTAATCGTGATCTCATTTCGCCAGATGACTTGCGTTCGTTTTTGCCACGTCATCACTTCACGGAATTGCTTACTTTCTAATAATTTTACACCTAATGTCGGTTAGAGTGTATATATTAATTAATTTTCTAACGTCATCAGTTTAGTAGTTTCGTTTTTTCTTTTCGTCGTCCTACATTGTTGCCAAATTTTAAATTTAGTGTATATTTATAGGTGGTCTAACTAACTGCGCGTTAGTCCCCTTATGTTAAAATGGTCTAATTAAACAATGTAAATTAACAAACCGCACATCTAGACCTAAAGGCGATTCAGATAATGATTAATGATAACGAGGGATCGCTACGCCGTCTACAAGCTAACTCTTAGCTGTCTTGACTATCATTGTATTAAATGACCTTACTAAATTATTGAAGCAAGTAGAATGAAATCATCATTGGCTCATCTAGTTTACCTTCTATAAGTACTTTAGAAAAGGTTAAAAAGCAATACGAATATAGCCTATTTGTATACCTATCAATACACTATACCTTAGAAAAGTAAAATAAATATTGTATCAGTAAGGACTATATCATATTTTGTTCAATTGTGGAGGAATATAGTTGTGAAATAACGTTATTGCATTGTTGTAACGCTCCACTTGTAGCCTCTTCAGAGAGTTTTTTGACTAGCCAAGCGAAACAGGAACTAAAAATAAGCACGTAATATCGAAAGAAATAAAACACAGTATGCTGTGATAGAGCGGGCTGTCTGGAAATGATATTCTCGGCATTCTTCGATTTTCAATATTTTCTCTACATTAAGTTCTAACAGTCAGACAGGAGTCAGTTGGATTCTATTTATCGCAATTACATTACAATATTATTATATAAGCCTATTTTACTATTTCATTGAAAGAACCGAAAGATTAGTAAGTTTTATTTTTCAAATAAGCAATTATCTTTATTTCTTTCCTTAGGTAACAATAAAACTAATAGTGCTGATATTTTGATTCTAAGGCCTTAACGTTTATTTCCACAACTATAACTGACACCTCTACTCGCACCAATTATTATAGGACAAGTTATGGAATTAATCTTAGATTGTTATTGATTCTAAAAGAACACTAAATACACTAGGCACAGCCAGAGCTTACGTATACTAAATAATAAATGTATCGCCATTTACAACGGGACGTGATAAGTAATCGTAATGGTGATGATAACAGATTATTTCTATTGCAATGAGGTAATTCAGTTCAGTTAACGGCGGAGCGCGTGGTTATGAGAGGAAAGAATCCGCGGTCTTGATATCCATTGCTCGAAGTCCACGTTCAATAAATTTCGAATATAGTCCGATGATGCTAATACTATCCCTAATACTCACATCATACTTTAAGCTGTAAGGAAGGAAGTGAAACAGCTTTGGACTGTACGAATCAATGTCATACCGCATTGCAGCCGAGTTTTACTAGCGCAACCAGGGAGCCGCATCTCGCCTATAAGACAGCGATCCCTAGTTATCAATAATCATCATCAGTTAGTTCATTCAATGTAATATAACATATTAAATAACCTAACGTTATGACTTTAGGGTCAATTCATACTAGCGCAGAGTCGAAGCGCATCGAAGCGTCAAATTCCTCACAATCAAAGCGAAGTCACACGAATGCGCGCGTATTCGCGTGAATTAGCGCGAGAATGCGCGCTTTTTCGTGGCATTAGTGATGGACACCAGTTGCCAGTTGAATTTTTGGACCAAATAAATTAATTTCTCGTCGTTTTCCATTGTGATTCACTTCGACACAAGACAGTTTCCGTCCGATTCCGATTGCCGACTGACCAGACGGCGCGTAGTTCGCCTAATAGCCTCTTGGCTTCGCGCGAATGCGCGCGCACCAATCAGAGTTGATCGCGCACAGGCGCGCGTATTCTCTCGAGTGCGCGTGAATTTAGTCTTTTTTTTCCTTGGAAGAAATATGTGCATTACATTGTGGAAATAAGGGTGAATTTGCTACTTAAAGTTTCGGATTGACGCTTCGATGCGCTTCGACTCTGCGCTAGTATGAATTGACCCTTAGACAACTGCATAATACACTATAGTATAAATTTTAGTGTGCTCTGATTAATAACAGTGGAGTTCTATGGCGATCTTCCTTTATTAGTTTTGTCATTGTATCAATGTTTATTGGGAGAGAGATTTCTCACCTGGGAGAAAAACCTCACGTTGGATTTTTAAATGTTGTTGACGGTACACCAACACGGGTCATCACTGTCAAACGTGTCTATTCTTGCCGAAGAGCTGGTTTCTGTATTCGCTGGTGATGCGTTGATAAATCAACGGTTCAATGTCGAAATAGCGTAAGATCTTTTCGAATATTGTAAAAATATTCTGTACGAAAATTTTCTTTTTTAAAACAATTTTTATATATGAGTTGATAACGTTGCAACGATACTAAGATTAAACGATTGTATTCATTTGTCCGATGAGTGATTCCAATTGGTTTTGATATTTTTGAAGTGATAACGTCATGTAAATCGATAACGTTAGCTGCAAAAGCACGGAAAAGTATGACATTATAGTTTTTGGTGCATGCGGATCCGAGTAATAGTAACGTTCCGATGGTGAGCAAAAGAGCGTGACAAGCCGTCCCTTTCTTCCACCGGGCGACGAATTATGATTTTACGTACGATTCTCTAATTGATCTGCAACTAGTCAATTGTTATCACGGAAAACTATAGCGCCCGTAAACCGTATCGCAGACAACCAGTTTGCTTATGTATGGTTTTGTATGGTTTAGGTTATAATTTTACGCACATACGTAAGTTTACTATATGAATGCACTCACTTGGCACTGCTGCGGCCCTTGTCTATTGGGCGAGGCGGGCTTCGGCCGGACCTTCTTCACTGTGAGCGGCCGGTGGTCCAGCCCCGTGACCGCCACCGACACCGTGGTGATGCCGCCCGGACTCCACGATGATGATGTCCTGCAATCTATGGACAACACGATGAAATGAAATAAGAGATTAGAATTATATAAGTCAACTTGAAAACATAAACTAAACATAACATAAAAATTGTATAAATCAATTTAAAAACATAAATTAAACATAACTTTGAAATTGTATAAGCCATTTTAAAAACATAAACTAAACATAACATAAAAATTGTATAAGTCAATTTAAAAACATAAACTAAACATAACATAAAAATTGTATAAGCCAATTTAATAACATAAACTAAAAAATAAACATGAACTTTTCTTTTTTATACATAACATTGTTAGTTCTAATTTTAAATTAGAATATAGTGACAGATTAAATATTAAATTTATAATTATCTTTTCAATAGACGTGAGGCCTACGATGTATATCCTCTAAGTAAAGATAAAAAAAACATAAACAGTCAAACCCGATAAACAGTCAAAAGTAGGTAGTTATGTTAGCCTCACCCATCCCTACTATAAGAATTAATGCTTAGACAGCACCTATTTCATTCGCAGGAATATCATGTAGCGTGTGAACCAGGAATGTTTTCACATTATGAACGGATTTACATGCTACATATTGAAGCATTCAATTAGAGCATCTAACTCTGTTCGGTTGTCTCATTAAAATAAGTTTTAGTTTAAGTAACAATTTAAAATCCAAATCTTTTGAATTGTTTAATTAAGTTTAAGTTTAAATAAAGTTTTAAATTTTTAAAAAGTTATTTCTCGCTCCCGGAAACTTGACTGGCGCAGCCGGTAGGATTTTTCCCGAAAATTGTGCCGTTTCGTCGCGTTTTCGTCATAAAATTCTGATAATTTCGCCATCGAGACGCGAACATAGGGAGTAATCCAAAAGGACCTACCAAATAAATAAGACAAGCCGTGGAGAAGAAAATGAATGCAGCAGCCGGTTGGTGAGTACAACTTTTCACCTTCCTTACCTGCTCGTTATTTCAGGAATAGAACCTCTTCCGTTATAACGTTAACTTGTTTAAGTTTAAGTGTTAAAAAGTATATAAGTACAAAGTTTATCAGTGATTTAAAGAAATATTAAAAGGGAATATTTTATAACAATAATTAGTAAATAATATTAATGACATAGACATACAGAATTTATATAATTAAGTCTCTTAGATCTTACATATAATATAAAAATATAAATAAAACTGTTACTGTTAAAATATAAAAGGTTTAATTAATATTAATATAGTAATTATATTTTTATATACACTTTAAAAAGTTGTATATCATATTTTAAGAATTTTATTTATTCGCATTTTATTATATTTAAAAAAATGGAACAAGTTACCCTTATTCCCAGTGAATTTATAAAACTTATCCCGTTATTTGGTGGAGATAAAAGACAATTAAATCTATATATAAGAAAATGCGAGTATATAATTGATAAATTTAAGGGAAGTGATGCGCAAAATGTATATGTTATGCATTGTGTTATGAGTACGTTAGTAGACAATGCAGCTGCACTGATAAGCGAGCGTGAGGATATTGTTTCATGGTCGGACTTCAAGAATCTGCTAATTCAGCATTTTGGGGATCCGCGTAACGAGGAGTGTATTGCAATTGAATTAGAAAGCTTAAAGATTAAAAATCATGAAAGTTATTTAGAATTTTGTAACAGGATCCGATCCGTCCGTTCGACTTTAATATCTAAAGTGAACAGGATCAGTAATGAACAAATAAAACAAAGTAAAATTATAATTTATAATAATATGGCCCTAAATGTTTTTTTATATAATTTACCCGAGTACCAGTGCAGTGCAGTCTGAAGAAATAAAAAGACAAGGCCCAGTGCAGTCTGAAGAAATAAAAAGACAAGTGGAAAAACTTTTAGGTGATATTGTCATACAAGAATCATTTTCCCCTTGGAGTGCCCCTGTACATCTTGTCCCAAAAAAAATGGATGCATCAGGAGAGCCTAAATATAGAATGGTTATAGACTACCGACGCCTCAACGAGATCACAGTAGATGATAAATATCCATTACCACACATAACTGATCTTTTTGACAAGTTAGGCAAAAGTACTTACTTCACTACTTTAGATTTAGCAAGCGGCTACCATCAAATCGAGATAAACGATTCAGATCGTCAAAGGGCCGCTTTTAGCACACAATCAGGTCACTTCGAATTTCTAAGAATGCCGTTTGGCTTGAAGAAATGTTTTGAGAGGACTACAAGGCATTCACTGCATGGCATATTTAGATGACATTATAATATACTCAGCGAGCCTAAACGAGCATATTAATAGCCTAAAGACAGCTTTTGATAGGTTACGTAAAACAAACTTAAAAGTCCAATTAGATAAGTCAGAATTTCTCCGAAAAGAAGTTCTATATCTGGGTCACACTATAACAAAAGATGGCCTTAAGCCAAATAATGATAAAATTAAAGCAGTATTAGACTATCCAGTACTTAAAACTATAACAGAAATCAAAAGCTTTCTCGGACTCATAGGTTATTACCGAAGATTCATAAAAGATTTTGCTAAAATAACTCAACCATTAACTTCTTGCCTAAAAAAGCGTAACAAAATTATAATCGATGACAATTTTATAGAAGCCTTTCAAAAATGTAAAGAGCTGTTAGTAAATGCACCACTATTACAATACCCTGACTTCAATAAGCCTTTTATATTAACGACAGATGCCTCTAATGTGGCAATAGGAGCAGTACTCTCACAGGGATCTTTAGGTAATGATCATCCGATTGCTAATGCCAGTAGAACTATCAGTGACACCGAATCACGGTACAGCACAATAGAACGCGAACTATTAGCAATAGTGTGGGCTGTTAAACACTTCAGACCCTATCTATTTGGGAAAAAATTCACAATATATACTGACCATCGTCCACTAGCTTGGCTATACTCTATCAAAGAACCAAACAGTAAATTGACTAGATGGCGTTTACGCTTACAGGAATATGACTTCGAAGTTATTTACAAAAAAGGAAAACAAAATACTAATGCAGATGCTTTGTCCCGTATAAAATTAAATACAATAGAGTCTGACGATAAGGAATCATTAGTAGTTCACGTTGATAAAAAAGATGAACAATTACAAAAGTATTTATCGGAAGTAACTGATGAAATTTCGAAATTAGCCGAAAACAAATGCTCTGATGATGATAGTAAGACAATAACTATTTTTGATTCATCTGCCACTGTCTCAGTGAGCCCCAACGATTTGGAATTTGAAGAACAGTATCCTATTCCCTCAGTATCTAGCAGCACAGAAACCATACATTCAAACATACATTTTGACACTGCAGGAAT
Organism: Eumaeus atala; assembly: GCA_017140195.1. Lineage (NCBI taxonomy): Eukaryota > Metazoa > Arthropoda > Insecta > Lepidoptera > Lycaenidae > Eumaeus > Eumaeus atala. Next base: position 608,598 of record JAFELO010001027.1, on the reverse strand, counting down.
CCCAATATTACACGAAGCAATTGACACAAAACCAAATCAAATACTAGTATTCTCGTGGTTCAAAAATGAAATCCAAGTAAAGGACCTGTCAAGGCCAAAATATAGAATTTTAGAAGTGTTCTTGCCGTTAAATAATAAAGATTTAATTAGAGATTTTCTTAAGGAATACATAAGACCTAAAATAAAATACTTCATTTACTTTGAAGAGAAACAGCATTGGATAGACTTCGCAAATACAATTATTTCTCTATTTAAAAAGGACACCATTAATATATTAGAATGTACAGAAAGAGTAATATACATAGAGGATGAAAAAGAACAAAGAGCTATAATTTTAAAGTATCACGAAGGGAAAATATGTCATCGTGGCATTAAGGAAACCATGGCTAGAATTAGGTGAGTTTACTATTGGGAAAATCTACAAGATACAATATCTGGTGTAATTAATTCATGTGAACTCTGTAAGAAAATGAAGTACGATAGAAAGCCATTAAAACCGTTATTACAGCTTACACAGAAACACAGAAACCGTTATTACAGCTTCAGGAAATATTCATAGATTTATTTAATATAGAAGGTAAATATTATTTAACGTTAGTAGACGCGTTCAGTAAATTGGGGCAAGCAATTAGTATTAGTAACCGTTCAACCCCTGAAGTAGTTCGTGCATTGATAAAGTATTTTTCATTTTACGGTATTCCCAAAAAGATTTCATGCGATCCGGGTACAGAATTTAATAATATGCTTATGCGGGAATTAACAGATATGTACAAAATTGAATTACACATAACCACTCCTAATAACCCCAACTCAACAGGAATTATAGAAAGATATCATTCCACCCTTCTTGAAATTTATAGACTAGCAAAATACGAACAAAAGTTCACAGATGCAGCATCCGTTATGACGTATTCAATAATGGCCTATAATAATACGATTCATAGTGTAACGGGAGTTACACCATTTGAAGTCGTCTTTGGTCATACAGACTCCAGTAATATATTTAACGTTAACTTCGAAAAATCTTATATGCAACAACTACTTAAAGATCACGCAAAACGAACCAAATATTTATACTGGTATATTTCAAACAAAATGATAGAGTCTAAGGAAAAGGAAAGAAATAGAAAAGGCGGTGACAATAGTTTTGAAGTTAACGAGGATATTATTTTTGCTAAAGCAGTAAATACGCGTGAAAGTAAAGATAAGCCCTTATATCAGAAGGCTCATGTGTGTGGTCCTTTAAAACGAAATATAGTTCCCATTAAAATAGGCAATAGAAGGAGTAATGTCCACATTAAAAATATAAGGCGCCCTCCACAGGTGGTGCATGCTAATCCTGCGTGCGGTGAAAGACAGCCAGGCTCTTCAACTGTAAAAGATTGAAGGTAACCCAGGGTTATTACCCGTAAGAAAAGGCTCCTCCTATAGGCAGGAAAATAAGTGGGTTATTATTAAAATATTAAATTTTGTAATAATTTTTGAAGATCTAGAATATAATATAAATAGTTATAAGGAATTTGTTAAACTAATTAATGTAAGTAAGCCGTATCATAATGAATTTAGTAATATTAAAACCCAAGTCGAATATATTAAAGATTCTACTATAAAAAAATTTATGCAAATTATACCCTCGCAACGATTTAAACATGGATTATTAAACCCCTTTGGATCTGTTGTAAAAACTATAACCGGTAATCTAGATAACGATGATGCACTCCGATACGACAATCTCATTCAAAATTTATATAATAAACAAAACCATTTACAAAATAAAATAACATTAATAACCAAAATCATGGATTATCATTTTAACAGTACAGAAGTACTTTATAACAACTCCTTGATTCAAAATGAACGTTTAAGACGCATAGAACTGATGATAAGAGATATTAGTACGAAAGAAAATAATTCCATTTACTCCACTTATACATTAAGTATGTTCACTACATTTATTAATAGCTTTCGAACGATATACATAGCACTAAGTGAAATAGAAACTGCTCTAGCTCTAAGTAAAATGTTTGTGTTACATCAAAGTATTATAAATTCTACAGAATTGTTTCAGACTCTTTCTTATATAGAAAAATTTAATAACCCTGTTTATCCTGTATCTAGAAGTAATCTAGTTAAAATAGAAAGAGCATTTTCTGTAAAAGCATATATGAAAGGAAACCAGATCACGTTTATAATAGAGGTCCCACTTATAGATAACAATACTTACGATTTTTATAAAATTTATTCTTTACCTATTTTTGATCATTCTAAAAATCGTACTTATATTATAATTCCTGAATATCCCTTCCTTATGGTGAAAAGTTCAATGTACTTACCTGTAGCGTCGCCGTGTCAAACAATCTCCGACGAAGACCAGTACTTATGCACCGACAATGAAATTGTACCGTACCCAATACATACGTGTATGGAACAGTTGATGGATTACCAGGCAGATACCTCACTTTGTACCCCTCGAGCAGTTCATATAGAAGATGTTAAAGCCCAACGGCTTTCGTCATCTGATTGGATAGTATACTCCCATTATAATGCTATAATTACGGATAAATGCGGAGGCGAAATAAATAAAACCCCGATAGAGGGAACATACATTTTAAAAATCAACCCTGGTTGCGAAATCACCTTGGGGAGCACACGTCTGCGGCACTTACAAGCTTCTTTTGGTGAAGTACCCTATAAAATAATGCCTCGAATAAAATTATCCAGTGTGAGAATGGAAAGTGTAGAGTTTGAACCAATAGATATCAAAGGAATTAGCCTGGATGACATAAAACACCTTTCAACAATCGTAAAAATGCAGGAGATTAGTGACAGTGATAGTGGAAAAGTGAACATAGTAAAAGTCAATAGTGTCTGTGTCGCAACAATCATTTTATATGTAATTGTCAGCTCCTGTGTCCTTATGTTAGTTCTGTATAAGTTTAGAAATAAGATTAAATTAGCGGTTAATAGTCGCAACCCTCAGAGAATAACCATTTCTGATGGTTCCGAACTTAAGGAGGGAGGAGTTATGTTAGCCTCACCCATCCCTACTATAAGAATTAATGCTTAGACAGCACCTATTTCATTCGCAGGAATATCATGTAGCGTGTGAACCAGGAATGTTTTCACATTATGAACGGATTTACATGCTACATATTGAAGCATTCAATTAGAGCATCTAACTCTGTTCGGTTGTCTCATTAAAATAAGTTTTAGTTTAAGTAACAATTTAAAATCCAAATCTTTTGAATTGTTTAATTAAGTTTAAGTTTAAATAAAGTTTTAAATTTTTAAAAAGTTATTTCTCGCTCCCGGGAACTTGACTAGGTCGAACTATTTTTGACTGTTTATCGTGCTCTTTTTCCTAATTTTTTGTATATATTTGGTTCCTATTTAACATAAAATATTTTATACATTTTCGTATTGAAATAAGTAATAGTGTAATAAATAGTGTATAACAGTGTAATAGTTAGTGTATAACAGTGTAACAATGAGTGTATAACGGTATCTTCACCATGGTTCAAGCTTTGTCGTGGCGGTGGAACTTAGGATCCCGGGGTGAACCCCAGGCGAGGCCAATTGAAACGAGGGGGATCTTTGCATCCCTCTTATAAGAGTAGGGGACTGAAGAGCTTGAGAAGAAAGCGTTGTCGGTACCCCCCTTATAAGTAAAGGGGACCAAAGAGCAACAGAAGGAGGCGCGTCTGCGCACGGGGCAAGGGGTGAGGATGTAAACATCACCACGTTGCACTGTCCCGAAGTCGGTAGGGTTGTCCTGTAGTGCGGGACAACCCCATCTGTGGAAGTGGAGTCGGCCCCTTAGGGGGCTGACTAGCCGTGGAGGTATCGTGATGATTCCGGGGCATCGAACTAAAGGTGGCATAGATTGCACTCACGGTGGTTTTTGTGGGTATTCGGCACTATAATCTGTACATAAAGTTATAAATTTGTTGCAGTCTAAGTGCGACGCTGCAGCCGAAACGGGCCGGCACCACACATGGGCAGCACTGGCCCGCTCGATACCGTCCTAAGGGGATGGTTCTGCTGTCACGTTTCGTGAGGTTCGTTTTGTTCGAAGGGGGCTAGTAGGGAGATTGCTTCTGCGTAACAATTATGCGAATATCTGTGGGTGTCTACGGTCATCAAGGGGCCGACTGCTCGTTCCCCCTTATGCTATGAGAAAATAGTATCTATATACAGTTTACAGATTACCTCCGTTTCCCTACGGATTTCGATCATAATGTTTACCGAAAATGTATACTTATAGTTTAAACTTGAATAGTGTATTTGTTTGAATGTGCTAATTTTAAGAACTAGTAGGCCTAAATAAAAAATATTTTTCTTTTGAATAGACCATTTATCGAGGCTTTCAGGCTTTATACAATCACGCTACGACTAATGTCACCGGATATACGCCGGTGAAACCTATTTTTTTTATTTATTTTTATTGCACAAAAAGCAGAAAATATGGTTTTTGTGAGAGATAATATTAACTTTTGTCGTATTTTCTTGTTTACCCCATGTGTAGGACACATGTGACCTTTTTTTTTTGGTGACGAAGGGGAATGCATTTACGCATGATACCTGGGAGCCCGGGTAGACCCCCAGACCTATGTTGGACTCGGCCATTGGGTAGCAATACCAACTAAACCCCTACGGGAGCCTTTAGCAGGGGCTGAGCTCCACTCCAACTAATAGGGATTAGTGGAGGGTCCCGGATCTGCAGGCAGCAGGACCCCTCCAGCGACAGGCTGGCCTCGGCGAGAAGGCCCGACTTCAATTCCTCGGAGACTGTCCGGCTATTCTATGACAGTCAGTACCCCACGACGCCGTGTCTTTGGAAGTGGGCCGGGTTCCCATCCCGGCCCGACACGGAACACAGATGCACTACTGAAGGCGCTGCAGATAGCGCCTCTTTCGTACCCCCATTCGTCGTCGGCGCCTCTCTCTCCCGCTCGTCGGGTTCCTTCTGGGACATGACGGTATCGCAGAAGGAAACCATCGCCTGACGCGACGATGATGCTCGACTTTGACAAGTCCCCTCCGACGACTGATGTCAAATCGTGACGCAGCGCTGCCCATCTCGGGCACACCTCGAGGGTGTGCACACATGTGACCTATGCTATTGTATTCTAGGTGTAATTATGTTTACTAACAGCCTAATTATATTTTTGTTCGCAGTGGGTAGTTATTTCAAATGTCCATTGTGCTTTAGCATTGATCGTAAAAAACACAGAATCTCACGCATGGACACCGATTTTGCTAAAGTCTCTTTATTGCATCGTACTGTGGACACCGTCTCGTAAAAGGATTTAGATGTGTGGGTTGCCAGAGTATCATTAAACTCTATTCTTAGTGTCGTATACACCATTCCAGACCCAGACAGGGCGACAGACTAGCAGTCGGAGCCTTTTCGTACCTACCGGCGCACTTATACATCCGTTGTCCTATCCTGCTCCCCTCCAAAGGGCCAGGTCTTCGTGGTTTTTAATAAAACTTTCTTTGAATCGTTGCGATGAAAAAAATGCATTACTATTACATATACATATACCGCATACTCTCATATATTCCTTTGCTATCTACAGAATATGAATTACACTCAATTTTTCATATTTCATAGAAGGGAAACGAGATTGTGGCTCCATTCCCTCCTTTTCCCCTTTATCGCGGTGTCCATAATAGTGAAATCGAAAAATTGAAGATAGGTTCAAACAGACGCGTTCCACTTTTTCAGCCTGTCCAACAGCGCATCAAGAACCGCTCCCATTACTCTAACTAATTAAAAAAATACGTTGCTTACTTAGCATTTTGACACCCCTTGTTCCTTTATCTGGATTGTATTTAATAACCTCATTTCTTGGCAAAGTTCATGATTTTTGACCACTCACTCTCACTCAAAATACTCTGTAGGCTTCCTTCACAGAACGGATAATGAGAATTCCTTTTTTTATGTTCATGTACAGAAAAAGTATGTATATTATACAAGGCTGTACATACATTCTTATTACATTTTGTGAAAATCCTTCGTGACTTTTTGAATATACTGTGTGGAAAGAGGGTGCCACCCAAAGGATGTTAGAGTTTTATTAAATGTAAGTAAATAATAAATGTTCCAAAGTGTATGCAGAAAAGAAGAGATCATATTTTAAATTAAGACGTGTATCTCTTTGACGTTCCAAAAAAAAAAAAAAAAATTGTGGTATTAATAATCTCTCATTGAAATAAAGATATACTTAATTAAATTTAAAATGAGAAGAGAAAGAAGAAAATAGTTTATATACAGTGTCAGATGTCATCCATATTTCTGAAATGGTGCGCCAAGAAACGTTAGTTATGTAACGTGGTAGAGATCCGCAATTCGATCAAACATTTTAACCATTTAACGGTGTCATGTATGCTAGAGGTACCTCGCCGGTCCCGCCGGCCTAATTCAGCTGCAATTCATGACATTACTTCTTACTAAAGTTAGTAGTTGTGTACCACCAGTCAATCTCGTATAATGTCCGTGTGTTTTTACGCCTTTCATTTATAAACTGCACAAGCTCAAAAGTTTGTTATGGAAGTCCGTATAATGACGATAAAGGAGTGGTCCGATCTTTTTTACACTGCTAACAATTTACACTGCACAAGAACGTTTCCACTGATAAATGGCTGCCATTTTTACGAGAGGCCATTAGGTGAGTTGAGCGAGTGTCTGGAAAGGAAAAAGGAATTCATTCGTTCTTAACACAATGATAATAGTGCAGTCGAACTGGGCCAGTACGACCGGGTACCCCACGCTCACTTGATACCGTTGTATAGTGACAGCTGTGCTATCGCGTTCCATGCAGAGGCACAGGGAAGGAGAAAAGTACGGCAGCACGTCACTTGCAGTTCCTGTGCAGAGACAGTTGTTGGGTTGGGACGGTATCTCATAGATGAGCACGGGAGCACGAAACTCTGTGTAACTCATACAACGATACTTTACGCGGCCATCGCGCCGTTACCGTGCGCATGTGAAAAGGCACATAGAGTTATTATAACAGAGAGTGCTCAACCGTAAGATGAGGCGTGCACGCTCGATATGCAAAACATTTTTTGCATTATAATCATAATAATGTTGTCGCAGACAAAGTTCGGCCTTAGCGGCCGTTGCTATTGTGACAAGCGAGATACGCAGGACATATTATAGTGCACGAGTGTTTGCGCAGACACAAGTGCATTCTCTATTCTCGCATTCTCATTCCGATGCTTAACGTGCTCTCCGAGGGTGTAACACCGCCAAGACTGTTGTTATAAATTGAAAAATCCTAATAACACTGTTTTGTTTCTTCCGATTTCCCGATTCCGGGATTCGAACACAGAACCTCACGTCTATGGCCGAACATGCTCACCACGAGGTAGTCGTTGCAGGTTGCCTAATAATTGCCCATCAATAAATGTAGTTATAATTGGCTAAACTCACTATGAGATACATGCCCTACAGGGAGCATGGACACCGATGATAAGAACAAGCGTCAGTATAATATCTCCCTTCTATTTGCGTTCAATATAACCCCTATGTACGAGTCCCTAGATGGAGATAATCGCTTCCATTAGTCTTTGCCCATCCAATATCTAAGCTACCAAGGAAGAATAATAAGTGAATTGAAGAGAAAATAATATCGTGAAGGTACCAGAAGATAACGAACCCGACGGAATAACCGGATAGATAGATAGTATTTATCACTCACAGGAGTGAAGGAGAATAGATCAACATGTATCCGGTGAGGGTGACATATGTTATTTAGAGGAAACTAATATGTAATTACGTGTCACAATCTTTGCGAAGCCTTTTATATTTTATATATAAATTATGAAGCCAAGAAAGTGCACGGTGGGCAGTCGATCAGGAACGATCAAAACCGAGATGGAAGAGAGGCGTATGCCTAGCAGTGGGAAGATTGTGGCAGAATAAGCAAGAAAGGTGCAACATTGTTTTAGCGCAAAGAAAACATTCTTAAAGTAAGCACATTCCTAATGGTTGTTAGAATTCTAATGTATTCTCGACTGAAGCCTGGTCATTTATCTCTCTTATAATCATGTTATCAGCCATTTCCCGTTCACCGTTAAAAGTTCCATTTCAATCAAGGAAATTATGGCATTCCATGCTGTCGTTTCGGACCACTTGGGTTAGGGCGAAATTGACGCATATGTACATGTCGATAGTCTCCAAATGGCTCCGATTGCACGTCTATGATATAAAAAGAGATATATTAATGTTGCTTTAAGTTATCGCGTTAAGTTGTACATAATAAAAATATTTTATATATGTGTTACAAAAACCTATTATTAAAATATGCGTGGACGTCTTTCTGCCCCCGGATCTTAGCTTCTATTACGATCACATCTATTACGATTTCAAGCCGCTAGGGATATAATGGTTACGAACCGAGACACTATCAGGTCACCAATCCACTTGTCCGTACTATACGGCTACGCTATACGTAATATATGATATACGCTGGCGTTGCGTATCTGAAACAGATTTCTAGCAACACTGTCTCGAGATATGTCACGCGCTCTTTGAAGTTCAATGAGGAGACGCCACAGGAGGTCTATTGCTAAATTAACGGACAATTCTGTGAATAGAAACCCTGCGATGTTATCAATAGCTTTTAGATAGATGAACACAGCGAATACACGAGGATTATGCTGGTGACGGGGGCGGATTATATAAGTTTTCTGTATGCTGCGTATATCTTCGTTGTGTGAATGTAAATCTTCTGTAACCCCGTTCAGCTTGGGGAATAAGCTGATGTATGCTTGACAAGAGCGTTACGAAAACGAGGTCAAAGAAAGTTAAGAGGGAGCTGTGAGATAGGAACAGCGAGAGAGATTCAATCTTGATGAATCGCGCTATAACCCGTTAAAGTTAAAGTAGTTTTGTTATAATTAAATGTCCGTACACAAACTTAACTCTTGGTTAAGTCTTTCGTGTGTTCTATTCCGAGTGGCGGGGCACAAAGGGCTGAGCGTGCTTCAGCGTGTCGAAACGCACTCCAAAGTTTAGAGGACTCGTCCGGTGTGCCTTTCGCAGTCAAGCTGAATTAGGAATCTTTGAATACTTTAGAGTTTCAGACTAAACAATGTACTGAAATAAATTATATATAGTAGGACGAGGTAGGTATGAGGCACATCCTCACCATGGTTCAAGCCTTGTCGTGGTGGTGGGGCTCAGTAGCCTGTGATGAATCGAGGCGCCTCGGGCGAAGCGATCTGAACCGAGGAGGGGCTGCTCTCTGTAACCCTCTTGTAAGAAGAGGGGAAAAAGAGCAAAAGGAGGTGGCACTTTTGCGGACGGCATAAGGGGCGAGGGTCGGAGCATCACCCCATCGCACTGTCACCAAAGTTGGTGGAGGTTGTCCTGTGGTGCGGGACAACCCCGTTTGTGGACGTGGTGTTGGTCCTTAGGGGGCTGACTAGCCGTCGATGTGGCCTGTGTATTTGTTGTTCCAGGGCACCTCACCAAACGCGGCACTGATGGTACTCACGGTAGTTTTGTGGGTACTAAGCACTATAATGTGCCCTGAGCCTCACAGACCAATGGAACTAGCTCCAGTGAAGACACGTAAATGCGTTTCCCCGCGTCGGCAAAAAAAAGACAAATCTGCCCCAGCACATGGGTTATTGGCTAATACGTTTTGAGGATTAGTAAAATTTTATCGATATATCCTTCCGCAGGGAATCTTCGGTATTAGGTATCGCCACGAGTCAACACCCACATACCCCATTCGATCCCACCCAGGACTGACGTCAGTTCCTAAATACATTTCGCCATAAAACCAAAAGTAAAAAGGCATAAATCGACTATACAATCAAGAGAACTCTTTACAAACCTACGTTATTCAAAAGTTTTATAACTCAAAAGCAAGAGCTATTTAAATTGGATGACGTTTATAAAGAACATGAATGGGGACCGCTTTATGTTCTAATGCGCTTACTATTTAGCTTAATATTGTTTAGAAATAGAAAAGAACAATGAAACTAATATACAAGTAGTGGATGACAATTGCATCTTGTTTATTACATAAAAGTCGGAGCAAAAAGTTTATCAATCGTGACACGCCTGCGTTATGACAGTATCGCAGCCAAATTGTGTTCCTACGACCGAGGAGGTACCTCTGGCTTACATGAGACCGCAGTGAAGTGACATGCCCTTTGGTCTTTTTACAATATTATGTGCCAATTGATGAAGGCCTAAAAATATTCATTCGTACATTCATAACATTAGCTTAAAATCTGAGCAATTCACAAGTACATTACAATACTTATTGCTAGAGGCCATATAAATTTGTAGAGTAGAGGAAAATCGATCAATAGGTTCGAGTATAGTAATTATACTCGTAACTGGCTATATTTCCAGATAAGTGTTGTAATTGATATCTCATTAGTGTAAATACTAATGTTACTTTATATATTATGATCACTATCAACCGTTCGTGGTGTAGCTAGGCGTGGTAGAGTTTATTTAGGTCTCGTCTAAAAACTCACTTCTGACACCGCCGCCTTAGCCGGGACTGATTAGTGGTTATGAGAAATATCTTTATATATAAATATCTTATGTCACGGTGTTTGTAAGGGATGGACACCGAAATGTTGAATCGATTTGGATAAAATTTGGTAAGTAAGTATGGTATCCCATACTTACTTACCATATTCTGTCCACTGCTGAACAAAGGCCTCCTCCATAGAGCGCCTAAGGCCACTTCCATCCAGCGGCTATTTCACTTCAAGAAAATAAACATAGGGCTCACTTATGTTCAGTTCATAAGTCAGCAGGACAGCTACAGTGAGTGCAAAACATTTAGTGCGAATGCACAAATCAACGCTGACTTCAGGCTGTTTACATCAGGCTTTTTTTTGCTAACCCGGTATGAAACAGCCCTAACCACTATACTACGTATAAAAATGGGGTAAGTTCGCCCCACACCCCGCCTGCGGGCTGTTTGCGTCACGGGGTCACGAGTATGAATAATTTTCCAATCTCGGCACTTATTCACTATTTGTCTGTCGCTCTCGGTTCAGACACAATTTTATGATTCGCAAACGCCCATTTGTGTGCTCTTTACTATTCCCGATATAATTCAATATGCGTTTGTTTTATTTGCGGAGAGTAAAATTATGTTTATAGGGCAATATTTGTGTGACTGCCAATGCCTCATATTCATATTGACTTGCAAAGGGAAATGAACCCTTGTTTTGTCTTTGTTTATCGAAGGCGAAGTGAAATGTTTTAAAATTTATCCACTAAGTGTGGTCAGCCCCTGTGACCCCTACGGTTTTTTATCTAATACTAGCATTACGCCGCAGACTGAACTGGATATTCAACACACAAATGTTTTTTCAACTCGTTTCACTTGTTCTTGATACGGGTATTAGCGCGTTCAAATAAACAAACTCTTCAGCTTTATATTATCAGTATAAGTTAGAAACATCAGGCTTGTTTCTAATTTATATAGTAAATTGTTGACACATTATTTTTGTTGTTCAACAAAAGAAATGTGACAACGATATAAAATGGGAATTTACATCTTAAGAACAATGTTTATACAAAAATGTTGCGCAAGAGCGATATGAGCTACTCTTTCACACGATTTATCTTCATACAAATTTTCACATTATCATTTCTTAAGTACCTCGTAGACACTATACTGTATATTGTAACTTAAATTTATAATGTTTTTGGCATTTACAGAATTGTGAATATTTTTGTACAGAAAAAAACGGCAGACGAAATGGTCTACGCCGCCATTTGAGACAAGTGTATTTTTTTAAAAACATCAGGATGTTCTACATGGGTATTGTGCGTGGAAGGAACACCAAAATTGTGAGGATTGTGCGAACATCGAGATTGTGAGGATGAAACTTGGAGATCAAACGTGATGTCCGATAACTCCTCGTTAAATTCAGATGCAAAGCGCGCCGACATATCTCCGAAGCGCCACGTAGTTACTTAGCTAAGGCTATTATAAAGTTTGTCTGCAATCCATCCGAATTATATAGAATTAAAACCTTATTGCGAGTGATATTTGCCCTGGCAGGAACCAGCCGGGATACAAGAGCGGTTGTACTGTTACGGGGTGAGTTCCTGGATTATAAAAAGAGAAAACTTGGATTTACTACGTTTAATTAATATAAGTACAGAACTTAAACAGTTAAAACTATGTGCCCACAGCGAAGTCAAAACTCGATCTGCCCTATTATCGTGTATTTTTATTAAAGGAAAACGATATTGCATTATTCACAACAATACACCTTCTATCATCCAGGCTGGCTACTCAGCGATATTACTTATATGGAAAAACAGACAAGCGGTATTGTAATAGTACAATAGTAACCAGTACAATAATAGTCAATTCTCACGCGAAATAGAAAAAAAAAAAAACGCTTATACGGGAATTCGATAATTATCTCCGATGAGGTCATTTATACGTGAAGAAAAAAACTCCCATCCCTTTTTCAAAGAAGCACTAATGGACCATTCTGAAGATTGATTCAGTTGAAGATTATATGAAGAAGGTGAAGAGAGCTAACCTTTTAATGAAATATTCATTAAATCTTGTTATTTTAATTAAATAAAGCGCACAATGCTTAAACACATATTATATGCCTAAGTGACAGTGTCATTTAGTTTTTATTTAAGTGCCCACATTTTTTTTTATAATTAAGATCGAATTTCGGCATACGCTCGATAAGTGGCTTTAATAAATGTTTATTGCGCTTGGCTTGCTCGCTATAATTTATTAGACATTTTCCTATAATTCTATTTTCTTTTTACGCTCCGTGACAGCCTTTTCAGTTTCCGATGGGTATAAACGGTCATGTTCTTAAAGGCCATATTAAACTATTGGTCAAAACCCAGTTAAATGAATCCCAGCTTGCGCATCTCTGGGGTTTATCATAGTGCTCTGGAATTAATTTATGCCACGACAGTTATCTGCTAACCCCGAATGTTGCCTCAGCATCTAACCTTATCGTTAGTTCACAATACTTAGTATGTTAGACACACAAAATAATAAATATTACAAAATAATATATTTCATGTTAAACTTAAGCACGCTTTGACTTGGGGACTGAATTGGCGAATGCGTAATGGAAATGTGACCTACGGAAGTTAAGAGGGAGTCATAAGTTAGTGAAGAAAGAGAATTACGTTTCGTATATTACTAAAAGGCAAGGATAGAGAGAGACAGAGAGTGAAAGAAAGAGAGAAAGAGAGAGTTGCAAGAATATATTTTCTTTTTTATCTTTATATCCGTATCGTATAACTAAAGAACGTTTCGTATAACTAAAGAAGTTGTACTTCGGTCATGTGGTCTAGAGCACACTCTTACTTTTGTATAGGATCATTAATCGTTGCTTATTTACATATTTGTCTATTTCAAAATCACTAAAATATATTTTCAAATAAAATTACGCCGGAAACATATACACTTTGAATAGAAATAACAATCGAAACGAATCCAAATAAAAAATGTTCAAATGAATATTTCCACCCAGGTTCTTGGCAAGGGGGAATTTAGGAACCAAGTTAGGCACTTATAAGGTATTTTAATCACGTCGCCGGCGCGAGTTGGCACGCCCGACTGCCGTGAAGTTGTAGCGGGCTGCGAATTAATACCTACGAATTTCGCTTTCAGTTCATATGATATATGATGAACCTTTTTTGACTGCCTCATGGTCTAAAAGGAAGCATGTCCAACCACAGTCGTGAGCTCCTGGGTTGAATGGCCGCCGTTGCCAATATTTGGCTAGTCGCGTTACATGGGATTTGTGAGTTTGTGTGGCCCTTTGGAGGGGAGGAGAGACGCAAGTCTGCATTATGTGGATGTCCGTTAGCGTCGTGGTCGGTACTCAATAGAAGACTGTGTAAACATAACTTAAAAAACTTTTTAATGTGACCGTCTCAAAATAACAGCTTGTCAGGCGATCCAAGCGGTTTGTGAGTTTCCGGTGGCCCATTGGAGGAAACAAAAAAGGGCAACGCATCTGCAGAAAAATTATGCGGATATAATCTACATCGACATCATCCAAAAGGTCTGGATGCCTCGTTTGTCGCCCAGTACTATAGACCAAAGAAAACTCTTGAGTGCTTTGTTTTTTTTTTGTACGCTCCAACATGTTTTAGCCTCTAGTCGTTGAGTCGCTTGGCTTATCTTCAGGTGTTTTGCTGTTTGTTTTCGCTATAGTAAAACATATTGATGTCTTAAGTTTAAGCGGATGTTTGTCATTACAATAAAACTACTTTTACGGATTTGAAACTTCTCCTGACACGGCTTCTGAAACGTCGGGCTAGATAAATATTCAAATAAACCGCGATAAAATCCGTAAAATTAAATTTATTGTAATATCTTAAAACATGTTTGCCCATCACAATTGTATAGATTTAATCTCATTAAATGCGAACCCTATGTTAAACTCACCAGTAAGCCTGACTTCTTTTCTAAGTTATTCAATACGTCTCGTTATTTCCACAATGGCCGAAATTTGAGACCCTCTTTCCTCTTGTTCCTTCCTTTTTTTTACTAAATATAATTCAAGCCTTCTTAACTGTTTATTTCTTGTCCCTTGCAAATATTGTTGGAGTTTTCACGTGGAGGACGAGTTTTAGTAAGAGTTAATGCTATGCTGCATTGCAGTCGAATTGGGTCGACAAAACAAGGGAAGTATCTCTCGTTCACATGAGACAGGACAGGGGATAAATGCACTCCGTATTCAGGTCGACGTTCTTAGGAATGTTAACATAGTTAACATATTTAGCTATGGGTTTACCGTTTTATGGGGATTAAGTTTTTACTAGCACATATTAATTCCCAAGTCGACGCGTCAGTTTTAGTAGGAGTCTAGGAGGAGTTTAGGAGGAGGTCAGGAGAACAGGAGATATCTCTCGTTCACATGAGAACGCCATAAAGCGACAGCGGCACTAACATGTTTCGTGCATTTTGTAAGTAGCTGGTAATTCATTGTGTAAAGTGACGGCTATACGGTCGCGTTTCATGCGGAGTTCGAGCTGGAGGTGGCCTATTGGAAGGGGAATAACAGGAGGGCAGCGCATCTGCCGTACAACAATTATACCGATGTCTAAGGGCGTCGGACGTTGTCAAAAGGCTCCAATTACTCGTTTACCCCGCTATACTATAAACATATATTAGGTGTTATTTATTTTATTCTAATTAAAGCACAGGTTAGATCATTAAAAAACGTGTCCTAATGTCTTTAACAGGCTTCAAATGTAAGAAATTACATGTACTGTGTGACAAATAGTTTAATGTATTTCTGCCCTCTTTGCACGTTCGAGTAAGAAATAAATACTGAAATATCTTTACATTTAAAGGTAGTCTCGTGACTTGAGCCGGTTTTAAAGTACGCCAATGCAACTGTGTATATTCCTGTGATGCGAACGCAAGTATTAATAATCGCTTACCAGTGCTTTAATAGTTATTACGTACCCTAGGTACGTATTAAATCCAACAGCTACATGTACCTGTTGGTTCTGATATGATGTAATAATATATCTGGATGTTAGCTAGGCCAAGCCACTGGAGGGAATTTCAACTAATATAATTATGAAGTGTGCAAAAACTGACGTAGAGTGCGATGAAGCGTTACTCACAGCGTTACTGTTTCCCATAACTTTACTCCTCTTACGTAGGAGACAGCCGACGTGACGTTGGTATTACGGTAGAACCGGTACTATTCGCAATAACGTCATATTTTGTTGAAACCACGTTCCTTAAACCTTAAGTGAGTGAAGTCCAAAAGTAAATTAAAATGTCAAAATGTTAATTTCTGCCGCAGCCCAACAACTTCATTGAAAGCCACCGTTACTATTTCGACGATGATTGTCGTTATACCGGAAGAAGATAAGATTAATGAAAAATATTTTAGAAAGTAATGCCATGCTTCATTGCAGCCAAGTTGAGCCGGCACGACCGGGGCAAATTAAGGGAGCTATTTCTTGCTCACTTGACTCCGCCATAAAGCGACAACGGCACTATTATGTCTCATACAATTAGTAAGTAGCTTACCCATTGGGTGGGTGAAGGAGAGCAGAATATCTGCATTAACGTGCGGATATTAACGAGCGCCGATAGTTTCCAAATTGGCTCCAATTTCTCGTTTGCCCCCTATACAATAAAACACTTGCTTAAGAATTTGAGGGAGTAACAAACAATGATTTGCACAATACTCACAAGATTTAACAAACAATGATTTGCACAATGCTCACAAGATTCATACCTCGGAACATTGTATAGAGCGGGCTATAATTGAGGCGTCTATGTGTTGGAGACTGATCCGTCTTGGGAGACAGGAGACGTAAACACGTGCCGTCGGGAATTGTTGTCTATCAGCGGTAAGCGTACAATACGTTGCAAGAATTTACTCAGGTGTTCCTGATAGCTTTTATGTGCATAGAGATAGTTATACACGTATATAGAGGTTGTGATATGGATATTATCTCGCTCGCGCACTCGCACACGCATACGCATACGCACAGTCAGACACACACGAACACACACACACAGCCATATTAACACGCGTACATATTCACTTTAGTCATCAAATAAAGTAATCTTTGAGAAAACAAATAATCGTAATAATTATAAACTCCAGTTATAAAGCAGTTTGTAATTACTTATTAAGTAGTTGGCGAGTAAGCACTGCACTTATTACTTGCGGTTAGACACACACAAAGAGCTAAGACTTCCAGGCTTATTCTGGACTCGTGCCGCACGGGGCTTACTATAATTGTTTTGCTCTACAACGGTAGGCTAACTTCAACTTATTAAGCTATTGGTATCTATTTCTTTTAATATTGTATTTGAGGTGCTTACTCCTACAGAAACATTTTTTTTGTAGGAGTAAGCGCTGGTGGAGAGTAGAGCCCTTTGTTTTTCTATTCTCCACTCTATACTCTCTACTCTCCACTCTCTACTGTACCACTCTCTACTCTCTTTCCACACCTCACTGTTTAGAGCTAGATAGGGCCAATCCTTCCGAAAGGAGCCAGGCCATCTCGCCATTATCGACGGGTACGTTCCTTTGCCCCAGAAATCTTCCTCCATGCGGCACAAGTGGCCATCCCAGTTCCACTAAAGCATAGCACAAATAATACAATATGTATTCCTCATATTTTATATCGTATAAAATAGTAATCTGCCGAGCGTAACACCACCTTTCAGAATCATGTTCATTCTTATAGAAGAAACTCTAGTCGCGTGTTGAACACATTTTGTTGTTGCTAAAAGAATTACAAAACTTTTATGAAAAAGAATAAATTGAAAACGAATCTAATACAATATTGTGAATCAATATTCATACAATTTTCGAGGTTGCGATTGCGAGGGAATGATTATGGGTTATGATTAAGAGGGAATTCTTATGAGTGAATGATTGTAAGGGAGTGATTACGAGGGAAGGATTGCGAGGGAACGATTATGAGAGAATGATAGACGATAGATAGACGAAGGAATGATTGTGTGAGAATGATTGAGGGAATTATAGCGAGGGAATGATTGTGAGGGAATAATTGTGAGGGAATAATTGTGAGGGAATGATTGTGAGGGAATGATTGTGAGGGAAAGATTGTTAGGGAATGATTGTGCGGGAATGATTATGATGGAATGATTGTAAGAGAATGATTATGAGGGAATAATTTTGAGGGAATGATTATTAGGGAATGATTATTAGGGAATGATTGTTATGGAGTGATTTTGATAGAATGATTGTAAGGGAATGATTGTTATGTAATGATTGTAAGGGAATAATTATGAGAGAATGATTGTGAGTGAATAATTTGAGGAAATTATTGTGAGGGAATAGGGTATATCATTAAACGAAGTTTAAGCAACGCTTTATTAAACGAAGTGAGAGGTCTATACAGATGAGACACACACAAGGTGAGAGCTCTATATAGATCCCTCACCTCGATATCTCCATGATATCATAGGAGGATAAATGATGAAACGAATTGGAGCCATTTGGAGATTACCAACTCCCACTAACATTCGCACATGCGGATGCCTGGTCCTCTTTCACACTATCCCAATGGTTGTGCGGCTACTCACTAACCGTACGAAATGTGACAGTAGGTGCAACTACCCGAGCGAAGCGCAAGGGCGCTGTCTACCGCTTCTAACTAGAAGCGGTAGACAGCGCCGCAACAATCGTAACTACGATTTGTCGAATTTTTGAATCTTCATAACTTGTGATTGGATGATACCTGATACTTAAAATTCTCGGAATATCCACGAGTAGCCACAAATACCACGAGAGCCACCAGTGTCGCTTTTGGAGAGGTGCCCCGGAACAGCAAATCATCAGGGTACCTCGACGGCAAGTCATCCCCCGAAGGGACAGACGCCACCTCCACAGATGGGGTTGTCCCGCACCACATGACAACCCCACCGACTTTGGGACAGTTCAAAGGCGTGATTTTCCCATCCTCGCCCCTTGCTCCGTGTCGCTTTTTGTCCCCTCTTCATTCAAAACGGGTACAAAGAGCGGCACCTCCTCCTGCTCTTTAGTCCCCTCTTCGTATAGGAGGGGTACTAGGAGCCGCCACCTCCCCAGTTCAAATGGCTTCGCCCAAGGTGTCTCGAATCACCCCAAGCTACTGAGCCCCACCACCATGACAAGGCATGAACCATGGTGGGGACAATCCCAGAACCTAGGCCATGCAAATCTGTACGAGACTTCCGCTTTTGAATTTTCAAAATTACACAAATACGCAGATGAAAAATGTAATGTAAGCAAAGTCCATTTGACTTTAATTCTTATATATATTGTCTTATACATGTAAATTGTTGCCAAGGTGCGTATGCGCCATATCATGAGTTGTCAAAGTTACCAGACTTTCCGCAGTGGTCGTTTAAGGATACTCACAACTTTCAGACATTCCGAATCTCTTACTGAAAATATATAGACAAATTATTGTTATCTTTTTTTCATCTACCCCATGGTAACGTTTTGTTATTAAAAGATGAAATAAATATTTTTCAAATAAGTTTATTGGTATGGTTTTTAATTTATTTGTTTTCCTTACTTATTTTTTATCATTTATGAAAAAACAATGTTTATTATTATACATTTATTTATTATTATACATATATAATACTTAGATTATTTCTACAATATGATTTTCATATATGATATGATATACATTCACACAATGCGATTTTTTACAAGAAAACTCTTTCTTTTACAAAAGTACGTATTGTTACGTCTATTAGCTCTATCTGCGTGTTCAGACTTCTTTTCGAAAAGGCTTATATTATTTTTTACGAAAACACATGTTTCAAAAATGTACAGGCATGGGAGTGATTTAACATTATGCCCTTTAAATAATGTTTTGCAACTGTCCATTAAATGGGTACCAAAATTGCTCTCACGCACCTTTTTTGTATTGTGAATATTTTTTGGGAGAGGGCAGAGTGACCCCATAAGATGAAGCAATATCTTACTATAGATTGTACGTATCCAAGGAAAGCTAACAGGGATAATTCATTGTTACTCAGTAATCTTAATCTGTTAAGGACAAATACAAGCCGATTTAATTTTTTATAGGTTCTCTATATGTGTGGTTTCCAGTTGCAGTTCTACCTCACTACTTTTATACCCAAAAATATTATTTCATCTACTAATTCAAGTTTTTTAAATAAATTTTTAAATTTAATGCTTGCCTATTATATGCTTGAAATTCAATTATTTTTGTTTTGTCAATGTCACTATTAAAGAGTCTTTTATTTCTTTTTCAAATACTTCTGTTTTTATTTTTCAATGTATCATTAATTAGAAGAGTGATATCGTCTGCGAAAAGTATAATATTTCACCAACATGTTTCAAGAACTATTTATTGTATAAAAGCAACGATGGAACAGTGAATAAGGTATACAGCTGCTAAAGTTACGGCATACAGTGTGAAGGTGTGTGGCGTTTTAGTTTGTGAGCCCTGTTACTCTCGTTTCGTCTTCGCACTCTTCCCGTTGCCGGGTCGAGGGGGGTCCAGACCGGAGCTTAGCTCCCTACTGGAGATGTGTTGTTCGAGCCTCGTTAATACGAGGCTGTGGTTGATGCGAGGTCATGTTGTGCGAGTGAGCGTTGTGTCCTCTGAGTGCGTATGCACATATATTTATGTGCCTGGGCTATTGGTATCTTTGTACGATCGGCGTCTATCCATTTGTCGGGCACTCTCACAGGTCCCAGAGCGAACTGGGAAACGTGTATGGTTCCACTCCTGTGATGGCCCTATGGACAGGCACCGAATCGCACGCTGTGTTTACGATACGGTGTATTGGTGGAAAAGTAAAGGTCAAAGGTCAGACGCGATAACAGAACAAAAGAAAGAAAAAAAAAATGAAAAAGATGGGTCCTGGCCGTGAAGTTGGTGTCACGGGAGAAGCGGCGGGCCGTATCCTTGCGGGAGCGTGGCAACGGGGTTGTCACGTCCCACTTGGTACCGCCCGTGCGGTGTCGGCGATGTCCGGCTGCAGCGTCCAGCGAGAGGGAGAAGTGTATACATGTATATAACCTGTGAAAATGAAGTCAAATGGATTAGTAGTGATTTTTTTTTCTAGCCTGTGTGGGAGGTATACGGAAACTGGTTATCCGTCCCCCCTCCTCGGCAGGCTATATTTGTCCGGGGGGCGGGCGTGCCAGGGCGCGAGACCCCTGAGAGTCTCGTGCTCCGACGCGTCCGCCTTTTCGAACAGGTTGCTCGACATCCTGCCGACAAAGTCATCAAGGGGCTCGACGCGCAGGTCCCTGAGTATAGTTTGGTTCCTCACGAACCTTGGAGCCTTGACCAGTTGCCGAAACACCTTGTTCCGAACGACACGGAGCTTCCGCTTGTTCGTATCGCTCAACAAGTGATGCCAGGCAGGAGTCGCGTATGTTAGCCTTGATCTTATGTGGATGTTGTAGAGTGCCATCCTCATTTTTAGTGGGATGGCACTCGCCCGCAGGAGTGGCGCCAGCCTGGCGGTGACTGATCTGGCCTTTCTGATGGCGTTTTCGGCCTGACGAGCCATCGTGAGTCCGGAGTCTAGCACGACTCCCAAGTAGTTGGCTGTCCTGTGCCATGGAATCGCGACGCCCTGTACCTTGAGCGCACCAACGGTGCTCTGTCTGGGAAAGGTGATCGCTTGTGACTTAGATGGATTGACCGCCAGCCGCCATTTCCGGAGCCACTCCGGCAGGAGATCGAGGGTTCTCTGTAGTTTTTTGGCCGCGTGCCTCGCGTTAAGAGACGCGGCCAAGAAGGCGGTGTCGTCCGCGTAGAGCGCGGCTGTCACTCCAAGGGAAACAGGCACGTCCCCGGCGTAAAAGTTGTAGAGGGCTGGCGAGAGACAGCTCCCTTGTGGTACACCTGCACGAATACATTTCCTCTCGGACAAGACCCCGTCCACTCTCACCTGGAATGTCCTGTCAGAGAGAAATGACGCAATCACTTTTATGAGAGGTTTAGGCACATTGCTTTGGATTAATTTGTATATTAACCCGTAATGTCATACGGAGTCGAATGCTTTTTGCATGTCGAGGAATACGGCAGCTACGGCTTCTTTCTTGTTTCTAGCCACTGCGATCAAATGGGTGACCCTGACCAGTTGGTGAGTGGTACCGTGGTTGGGTCGGAAACCGAATTGATCGTCTCTGAGTGGTAGAAGGGGTGAGTCGTCTCAGTATGAGCAACTCTAGGGTCTTCGACAGAGTGGGTAGCAGAGTTATCGGGCGATAGTTGTCCGCTCTCCTGCTGTCCTTACCCTGTTTTTGCAACTTGATGATGTGGCCCAACTTTCAGCTAGTGGGGAGGTGTCCAGTGCGGACGATGCCGTTCAGCAGTCTCGTTACTGCAGCGATCATCTTGAATGGAAGGTGTCGCAAGGCCATGTTGGTGATTCCGTCATGCCCGGGGGCCATTCTGGGT
Organism: Eumaeus atala; assembly: GCA_017140195.1. Lineage (NCBI taxonomy): Eukaryota > Metazoa > Arthropoda > Insecta > Lepidoptera > Lycaenidae > Eumaeus > Eumaeus atala. The sequence goes on along the minus strand of JAFELO010001027.1, from coordinate 586,655 downwards.
TTCAACCCCTTGATGGTGTTCCGTACCATGTTGGGTGAAAAGTGAAATGCCGCTGTGGCGATTTCTCCCGTGCCTGGGGCTTCCAGGTAAGCTTCGACCGCGGCTTCGGCCCGGGCGGTGTGCTCGGAATCGACCGGTAGGAAGGGGTTGAAGTGTGCCTCCAGATGGGTCGCGAATATATCCGCTCTGTCTGGGGCACTGTATTTTGTAGTGCCGTCTCCGTGTATTAATGGCCTACTTGGTACTTTCCTCTTCGTTAGAGAGCGCGTCAGGACCCGTAGTGACTGCCAGTCTTCGCCGGCCTCCTCGATTCTCCTCGACCATCTGTCCGAACTTAAAGCCGCAAGTTCGGATTTGACCCTCTCAGTGAGACGGTTCAGGTGAGTCTTTATCGTGGGGCAGCGAGTAGACTACCAGCTTCTTCGGGTGGCTCTCTTCTCTTCGAGAAGGAGTTGGAGGCTTCTTAGCAGTTTGTCCTTGCCATTGGCGCCTGAGACGAGAGAGTTTCGGTGGCCTTCTCTAAGGTGGTGCAGATTGAAGTCTGCATCTCTTCGGCTAGTTTCTCCACGTCTTCCGCGGTGTTGACGGGGAAGTTCGGGGTGGAGTCGTTGAGGCGGGAGGCAAACCCTTCCCAGTTTACCTTTCGCCTGGGCGCGAGGGGTGGCAATTTGCACGCCTCGTTGTGTAATTCCGCCAGCACTGGCATGTGGTCAGAACCGAGGTGTTCCTCCAACACTTCTAGTGAGAAGTGGCCCTCTAGGTTCTTGGTGATGGCCACGTCCAGTACGTCCGGCTGGAACGCTTGTTGATCCGGATAGTGGGTCGGATCCGTGGGGCCATGGACCGTGTAGTCCATCTCGTCTGCGTCCGCGAGGAGTCTCCTTCCGTTCGCGTTCGTGAGACGAGAGTTCCAAGACGGGCTCTTGCAGTTGAGGTCGCCGGCGATCACAGTCGGCTCTTCTGTGAGGAGCCGGTGGATGTCGGCGACGTCCAGTGCGTCACCCGGAGCCTTGTAGGCTGCGAAGAATCTGGTCGGCTTGTTGCCCGCCTTTATCTCCACGCCTATCGCTTGGAACGATTGTATCGCAGGGACTGGGAGTGGCTAGTGTATGATGTTTCTTTCGACCAACACCATCACTCCTCTCTTCGCTCGGTTGTTGGGATCGTCGTATCTGTACGACGTGTAACTGGCGATGAAGAATCTCTGTCCGGGTCTCAAGTGGGTCTCGCCGATCAAGGCGATGTCGACCTCCTGTGCGCACAGGAGTTGCGTCAACAGCGCCCGTCTATTCGAGACGCCCCTCGCGTTCCAGAAGAGGATTCTTATCTTGTTTCCTGCCACTTCTGGAAGGTTCTGGTTATAAACTCGACCAGCTTGGGTATGCTGGCCATGGCCATAGCTAGGAGGCTGGAGCCGCTACTATAGCTATTATAAATGTCCATGGCCAACTCCATCAGGCCGGAACAGGTATGGCCGATGAAGGCGGCCATCGATGTCGTCTGCGTCACCTCTTGCCTTTCACGCGGTGTGGTCACACCGCTTGAGGGCTTCGGTTTGGGAGCCGGTGCGGGTGCTGCCGGCTTCGCCGGTGCGGGTGCTGCCGGCTTCGCCGCTGCGGGTGCGGGCGAGGTGGTAGGTTTGGGGAGGGCGGGTGCAGCGACGGGGAGAGCGGGGTCTACCTCCATTTCTGCCTCGGGTGTCACTCCTTGAGTGACGGTGGCCTCCTTGTTCTTCTTTTGCTTCTTGTTATTCTTCTTCTTTTGGCTTGAGCCCTGGGGTCTGAACTGTGGCCTGAGATGAGGCCCTGGAGATGGGGTTATTCGCCTCCGCCATTAGAGACGCGGCTGTCGGTGGTGGTAGCTCCACCTGTGGAGCTTGAGGCCGCTGGCCTCTCACCGTAGTGATAGCCACCGGGCCGGCGCGCTTGTTACGCGCCTCTCGTTTGAACACCGGGCAGGCGGTGCTGTTGGCCCGGTGGGCCCCAGCGCAATTCGCACAGACCGGCGGGTCCGTCTTGTGGCGCTTACAATCGCGCGCGAAGTGCGGTTCGCTGCAGCGAACGCAGGCGATCCTCCGGTGGCATTGTTTAGACGAGTGTCTAAACTGCTGGCACCGGTGACACTGGGCGGGGCCTTTCTTGCCCCTCCATGCGTCGATCTTGATGCCCGGTAGATTACTGTCAGTGAAATATACTTTTATAGGTACACCCCGTACCTCGTTTACCCCCGTAAACGAGAGACGGTAGCCTTTTAATGACCGACACTCATAGACGGGCGCATTATTGTTGTCATGTGAATGCGTTGCCCTCCTTTCAGCCTCTCCTCCAATGGGCCACCGGTCACTCATAAACCGCTCGGAACTTAATATCAGCAGCAGAATGGATTTCGTAAATATACCAATCTAAGAAACTAATTTGATCAGTTTTGATTTTTTCGTTGTCATTCCTTCTTTATTAATTATTCAAAATTTTCGATAGCTTAGGCTTGGTTACGTCATCAATCATCATGAAGATGGCTGTCAGCCTTTGCCTATATTTTACCGTTTTTTTTCAAAACTGGTAAATGTCAAATGTTATGTCATGTCAATTATCAAAACAAACCCCACTTGTAAAAACACACAGCAATCAAGTAATAAAAGTATTCCATTAATGTCCTAATTCTATTAATACTATTGTGTTTATATGATTATTTATCGACTGTCTTGACGTTTATTGACACAGGCCTGTGTCCAGCAGTGGACCGAAAAGGGCTGATGATGATAATGATGGTGATGATGATCGTGTTATATTAATTACAAATTAGTGGCGTGGGGTTTGTTTTGCTATCATAACTTGCCATTTTTGGCTTTGCTAATGTCACATAAGAAAACGATAAAATACAGGCAAAGACTGACAGCTATCTTTATGCCAGTGATGACTTAATCAAGCCTAAACCATCAAAAAAATTAAATAATAATAAAAAAGAAACGACAACGAAAAAATCAAAACTGTTAAAATTGGTTTCTTATATTGGTCTATTTCTTCGAAATCTAGAATAAAAAATAGGTGTTAAAAGTGTACAATGCCCATTCCATTTCGACATCGCGACAGAACTCTACGTTCCACACCCACCACCTTGATATCCGTATATCCACAACAGTACGGCTTAGACGCCACTTTTTACCGCGTACTGTATTGTGGAACCAGCGGCCTCCCTCGGTATTTTCGATTCGATACGACTTAGAGATCTTCAAGAAAAGAGCATACCTATTCCTTAAAGGCCGGCAACGCGTCTGCAAGACGCCTAGTCTTGCGGATGTATATGGGCGACGGTAGTCACTATCCCCTTGCTCGTTTGTCCTCTGTATCATAAAAATAGAAAAAAAGGAACGCAACAGCATAACTGTTACTTCACGGCGGGGTCATGTGAGCGAGAGCTACCGCCCTGGTCGTGGCAATTATCTCTACTGCGAACTTTCCTAGTCACCCTGGCTTCAGTTTTAATGCGTCTTGTTAATGTTTATTTTAAAATTTTTTGTGAACATAGTTACGACAGATGTTTAAGCAAGACACGATTAAGCATTCATGATAAAGTTTCGGTGATGCGCCAAGGTGATAATAGCCAGCCAGCAGTGGTCTGCTAACGAGCAGCAATGCAAGCCAAATGAACTACTCTGTATCATCGTAAATGATTACGCGCGCCGTGATGTGCTCACATTACTATAAACATTTACAGTGACTCGACACAACCTCCCACAGGAAGTGGCAACTGGGACATGGAATAGCCATTAGAATCACCATGCACCTGGTGGTCGTTAGGCGCGTTCATACTATCGCCGAACGTGCGCACGTTCGGCGATAGGCTGCTCGGCGTCACCGCACGCCGCCATTTAGTTCGTCGTTATAAATACATCAACAAAAACGCAAATCAGCACTATTTGGATATTTGGTTGACATCGAAAGACCCCGACATCACGTTATAAGTTGGAATTAGTCACGTACTGGCTCACAATCCGGACATGTCTGCATTTCTAATGCGAATAGAGCATTGGAAACTACACGAAACGCGATATCGTAGTTATTACTCCAGATATATGTTAGAAGTACTTAGTATTGGCTCAACGGAACATTGTTCAAATTCTGATACAGTTCGGGAATTTCTATAAGGGAAAACTTCTTAATCCAACCACGTTTTGAACCAGTTGGTTGATTAATAGGAAAGCAACAATGCAGACAACACTGTAACAGTATCGCACTGCGTACATTGTGTGAGTAACCCTCGCCTTTTGATGACTACCAACGCCCGTATTCGCATGATTGTTACGCAGATCGTTGCCCTCGTATCTGCCCCCCAAAGGGCGGCTACTCACAAACCGCACGAAACGCAACAGCGACGCTGTTACTCTACGTCGGTACCAAGTTAGCGAGAGGCACTTCCCCGGTCGTGCCGGTTCAATTCCGTTGCATAGGAGGGTGTAGTGTCATGCACCTTGCATGGCACTACCTCCTCCTATGCAGCATGACTCTACCTCTTCCTAAAACCTGTACCCATCCTGTCGTCTCTGCCCATTTCGGTTGCAATGAAGCATGACATCATTTATTACAATCTTTATATAATTTTCAATTTCATTTCAATAAGAATGGAGCATGCGATTGGTGAGACGAAATATCAGTTAAATGATATCTATTATATTCCGTAACTATTAAGGTTCACATTTCCATGCCCGTATCATGTAAACTATTATATAATATAAAGTATTACTAGATAAGTCATGCAAGTTATAACCTCAAGTAAAGAAGATTTTTCGTCAGAATTGTGGAATATTTAAAGTCTAAGTGAAAATCGAGAAGGTCGTCAAAGCGCATTTACAATGGAGCTAATATTCAATATGTATGTCAATATTTGTAGTATAACTTTAATATAAAGAAATAGGTCAAATAGCATAGTTCCCTTTGCTACATAGAGTGGTACTTGCAGAACTGGTACACATATTACATCAGTAGCCTCTTACAGAAGCCAGCTGTGGCATCTGAAGCAATGGTTATCTGTTTAAGGATGACCTTAAGATCGCACACTACCCATTGAATCTTGCATACCGATCCCATACTATAATCTTCTTCTTTCTATCCTTATCCCGTCTCTATATCAGGATACATCGGGGTCGGGTACCTAATCTAGGGGATGTGGTGAGGGCGCCAATTTTTACACAGAGCCGCTGTGGCTTTCGGAACCCCGGACCTCTGTAACCCAGAAGGGAAACAAAGTCCAATACTAGATTGGGTCGAATTCGAATATACGAAATCCGTGTTTCCACACGATGTTTTCCTCCAACGTAAGACCACTCAGAGAATGTGTTTAAGTTAGAAAAACTCATTGGTACATGGCCGGGATCAAACCTGCGCTACCCGAGTTGGAGTCCGTAGCACTAACCACTTGACCATTGAGGCTCGCGATCCCATACAATAATAACGATTAATGAAAACGGTTTGCCAATTATATTTCTGCATTAATTATTCCCATCAAATGATGGATGGGCACGAACTTCAACAATGAAAAATACGGCCAAGAAGAAAGAATTAGATTGCCATCAAAGCACAACCCTCTCCGATCGGGTAAAAAAATTCTAAACTCATTAGTTTGTTCTATACGTATAGTCATCCATTGAAGACTATACGTATAGAATTACAGTAAAAAAATCTTCTGATTTTTCTTTGCATAACTTTTTTGCAATTTAATGCATTTTGCAGCCCCCTCGATCCAATTGGCTTCTCCCAGGTTGTATGGGTTCACCGAAGTCTACTGAACCCCAATCTTGCGTACCTTGACGCAATCTATCGTACCTTGACGTAATCTAGTGTACCTTGACGCAATCTCATGTACCGTGACGTAATCTAACGTACCTCTGGACGCAACCAGAGGTACGCACCATTAACTGAAAAGCACTGGTCTAGAGGAGGCGCGTGAGTCACAACTGGCGTTCTTGTTGCGAATGATGTAATATAACGGAACGGCTTTCATCAGGGCTCGTAAACGGGCTATAAAGTTGCATGGTCTTTATTGCTCACAAATATTTGTGGCGTTACGTTCGTAACGTAATAAATGTGCCGAAACAGAAGTACATAATTCATAATTTCCATACTCTTTGAATTTACTGTTGAACATTTTCACTCACACACCTCAAGAAACGTGTCAGCGTAGCTGTCGCTTTGCGGTGTCGTCTTAAAAGCGGAATCTAGGATTAACAAATAGATAACTAACATGATGTAGTAACTATATATAAGTATAGATAACTTTTGGTAGCTACAACTTTCGACATAGCTCAAGAGATTTTTCAAGTTTTCATTGTACTGTCCTGACATTTGTCAGTCTATGTGCAAAGCCGCAAACGCTGCCTCGTCTACGATCTTGCTGTGCATAGAGTTCATAACATTGAAGCGGAACATTAAATGAATATTTATTTTTGTATAAAGAAAACTAAGTACTTTTAAAAGACGAACGATAATAATTGTTACATATGATAAGACATTTGCTCCCAACACCGTGCTGGTGTTTTAAAAACAACCATGTACGGTATATCCGTATGAGTTGCTGAATTTCCTATTTCCTTAGCGGGCACTAATCCGGGGGAGGACAAGCGATGCACGTCGTCGCCCTTTGTTGATTTCAATTTGCTAAATCTCTCCATGGTGTCGCATAACAATTGGACGGAAATATTTTTCTATTAAATATATAGCTTATAACATGACAACTGATTGGTGGTTACACCAGAGGTCGTGAGTTAGAATCCTATCCGACTGATTTATGTTTATTTTTATAATATATGTATTTTATTACCAAATTAAAATTTATTTACGTCGTCTAGTAGCACAAGTCCTTATTGTACTTAGCACAGGATTAGGCTAACATCCCCACCATGGTTCAAGCCTTGTCGTGGCGGTGGGGCTTAGTAGCCTGGGGTGAACCTTATAAGAAGAGGGGGCTTAAAGATCCGGAGGAGGAATCGCTCCCGGTACCCCTCTTATAAGAAGAGGGGACGGTTTTGCGCCCTGGGCAAGTCCCAAAGTCGGCGGGGTTGTCCTGTAGTGCTGGGCAACACCATCTGTGGAGGTGGAGTTGGCCCCTTATTGTTGTTCCGGGGCACCTCATCAAAGGCGGCACTGATGGCACTCGCGGTGGTTTTTGTGGGTATTCGGCACTATCATGTGCCGCGAGTCCCACACACCACTGGACCCCACCTAGGGCCGGTGAAGGCGCGTAAATGCGTTTCCCCGTGTCAACAAAAAAAAATGTTAGGCTAACATGGTGTAGGTGGGGGGAGGACCTGGCGCGGCAGCCAAACGGTAGAGAGATAACGGCTGCCTTACGCCCGGTCCCCGAGTGGTGGATGCGCCGTAGGCACAAACCCCTCACCTTCCGTCTGACGCAGGTGCTCACCGGACATGGTTGCTTCGGTGAATATCTGTGCAAGACGGCCCGCAGGGAGCCGACGACTCATTGTCACGATTGTGACGCGGCGGTGGACTCGGCCCAGCACACCCTTGAGGTATGCCCGAGATGGGCGGCACTGCGTCACAATCTGACATCAGTTATCGGAGGGGACTTGTCGAAGTCGAGCATCATCGTCGCGAAGCTCGGCAGCGACGAGTCCTACAAGGCGATGGCTTCCTTCTGCGAGGCCGTCATGTCCCAGAAGGAAGCCGGTGAGCGGGTGAGAGAGGAGGCTGCCGATGCGGCCTCCCCTCGCAGACGACGAATGGGGGTACGAAAGAGGCGCTATCTGCAGCGCCTTCAGTAGTGCCCCTGTGTTCCGTGTCGGGCCGGGATGGGAACCCGGTCCACTTCCAAAGACATGGCGTCGTTGGGACTGTCATAGAGTAGCCGCACAGTCTCCGTGGAGGTGAAGTCTGGCCTTTCCGGCTAGGATAGCCTGTCGCTGGAGGGGTCCTGTTGCCTGCTCAGTTCCGGGACCCTCCACTTATAGCGTATGATGGCTCCTGTAAGGTTTTAGTTGGTATTGATACCCAATGGCCGAGTCCAACATAGGTGTGGGGGTCTACCCGGGCTCTCAGGTATCATACGCAAATGCATTCCCCTTCGTCACCAAAAAAAAAAAAAAAAAAAGGATAACATGGTGTGATAAGTTATTATTTTAACTTAATATTATAAAATTTGCCGGACGAAAAGTGGTGCTTGTTAAATAATTTCAATGGAAATGTTGATCACAATATGCTATAACGTATCGCAGTATGAACCTACCTACCATCAAAGTACTAATAAGCGTAAAAAAAGGCAAGAAAATTATAATTTGACAAAAATCTAACATGGAAATATTATTTTAGCTGCTCGATCGCGGAGGGACTTGTCGCTTACATCATATCGCGACGACGCACAGTGACACGTTTTGTTAGGTCTGTGGGTCCGGTGGCCCATTGGAGGGGACGAGGGCGACGGTACTCAACAAAAAGCTCTGTCTGCTTATATTATAGGTCGTCCTCTTATGTTATAAAAAGATGTTGAGTTTTTCGATATAAACTTTCTCTACGTCTGTTTTTGATGAGATTCGCCATATTCCCTATAAGAGATATTTAAAAGAAAAAAAAAAAACACCAGTACAATGTCATGCATTAGGTAGCACAGGATTTAAACACATCTTTCTTCAATAGCTTCATTGTGTTAACTCTCTTTCATAGGATAAACAAAAAGTGTTCGCACTAAATAGGATCATCCCCTCCTGAGCTCCCATTCAGGAAGTTAGTGATTAAAATAGACATATTTGTTTTAGCCCAGAGTCGTTCAAAGCCGACGTCGAGCTGATGATTATCCATAAGTTGTTAGTAGCCTAAACACGAGGCCATATAATGTCGGTCGGTGAATAATGTAATAAGTAGTGAGCGGTCGGTCCCAAGGGGCACGCGGGGGGTTCAACCCCTCTCCCCCGGGGAGAGGGGCGGACAAAAGAGGCGCGATCTATCAGGGCCCGTCAACATTCGGACCCAAACATCCGGACCTTCGTCTTCATTTCCTTAAAATAAATACCTTGCATCTTATTTTTTCACATTTTAAATGCGTGATACAATTTTATGCATTGGGGTCAAGACTTAAAAAAAAATCATAGAATAGGGGGCAAACGAGTAATCAAAGCCTTTCTACGAGTACCGACTCCCATGAACATCCACATAATTACTATGCCGATGCGTTGTCCTCCTTTCCCATCCCTTCCCTCACCCAATGGGCCACCGGCTACCGTAAGATACGCGACACTAAAGATGTCACTTTACAGCGACGTTATATGAGCGACAGGTACCTCCCCGGTCGTGCCGGCCCAATTCCGTTGCGTAGGAGAATGTAGTGTCATGTACTATGCATGGCACTACCTCTTCTTCCTGAATAATAATCGAAGCACCAAGTACGCCTTGCGGTTTCACACAATTTCACGTGTTGATTAATTCTGTAATATACAATTGGTTATTTTTCCCACGGTAGCTGACGCTTCACGGCCTCACTATATCGGCGTTAACCATGTTAGTGCGTGTTACTGCCGCTATCACAACAACGGAGAGAATAGCAACGTACACAATATATGAAATGATATAATGAGAGGTGTTTATTCGAGGCTCTTTGTTCTGAGCACAAGTAACATTTGAACCACGAGCGGACCAGTAATTATAAATGAAATATAATGAAGCCTACTATGAAGCCGCGCAGCAACCCGCGCCTTCCGCTAATTAACATGTAAACATCAACACTCATTAATTTGAGAATAATACAATTATATTACCTACTTCCCCTCTATTTATAAATATCAATTCAGATTCAATGTATGTATAATCAATGTATGTTCATATATCATGATAGTAACGAAAATGTCCACCTAACCGACTTGGTCTCGGCGGCCACCACCATAGATCCGACTGCGCCTGACATATCATAGTGGACGAGTCTGTATCCCTCACCCTACTCCGACGGGACGGCAGGCCGACACGGCCGAAGAGAAGCCAGGCGCAGGAGCGTCGGCTTAATGCGCCCTCCGAGGCACGGGGGTGTAACACCACCAGCTGTTATTAGAAATTGGAAAATCACAATATCATTTTGGTCCGACCCGAAACTCGAAATCAGGACCTCAAAACTGTAGTTGAACACGCTTACCAGCAGGAGCGAGCGATATGGGATAGAATCTAGGCGAGCAAGACAATGAACTGCTCCTGACTGCTGAAACTGTTGCTATTAAAAGCCCTTTTTAAATATAAATTTATACACCCATATACGAGTACATTTATTTACTTATATGTATATATAATACGGGATTCAAACGAGTTATTTTTATTTTAGTATAAAGGTGCTAATGAGGAAAAGGACAATTAATGAGATGGACAGATACCGTTCATTAAAATATAATTATACTGGTGATACAAATTAGCATAATTGTTTAGCACACGTGTCGCTCTCCGATCAATAGCTCAAAAGAAGCTCACAAACCACATGAAATAGCACACAGCATATTCGTGCGAATGCACTTATTAGCGGATTCATATTAGCGAGAGGTACCTCCCCGGTCGTGCATGATTGAAACTTTAATATATTAATCGGTAGAGCAGTCAAACTCAGCTGAATTCTTGATTACACAGAATCTTTTTCAGAATCTTTTTCCGTTAGTTAAGTAATTGAAAATATGTAAATCGCGACAGACGCCCAGTGTAACGCTTCAAATTAATTCCTTCCTTGGTTCTATTTCGAGATGAACATTCAGATAAAGGAAAATAGACGTGGCAGATGTTATGCAGTAAATAACAATTGTTGACCAAATATATGAACATCATTGACTGTGTAAAGATTTCAATTTTCTACTGACGCTCATGAACATCAGCATAATATTGCTGATGCGTTCCATTTCAACCTCCCCCCCGCTAATGGGCCATCGGCTACTCACAAACTGCACGATACGCGACACCTTAGGTGTCACTTTCCGGCGGTATCAAGTGAGCGAGAGGTACCAGCCCAGACGTGCCGGCCCAATTCCGTTGCTTGTAGGTAGTGCCATGCACCCTGCATGGCACTACATGCAGCATGGCACTACCTCTTGCAGTTAAGTTTATTGCTCTTCAAAAATAGAACCTATATAGGCTCTTAGAGTTGAAGGAACGTACGAAATATATTAGCACTTTATAGACATGGTCAGGATCCCTTTAACTGGACATAATTTACACGACCGTAAGAGCTGCATCTCTGCAATATACAGCCTCGCATAGCCGGCGTGCCCAAAGGTGTAGCAAGGTAAAAAGTACTCACTGGGAGAACTAGGAGAACACGGAAGGAGGGCAACACACACTATAGAATGCTATGGTGGCTGATGTTCGGCTGCCATTCGTTTGCCCCTTAACCTATTTAAAATAATCATCTTACCGATTAAATTTCGATATAGTGTGCGTGAAACGTCCTTCAATTATCTCTGAGGTTCGATCACTAACTATGAAACAATACTCAGTTCTCACTGCAAGTTTCGTAGCGTGCAGTTTTAAGGGAATATAACGACCTTGGGTGGTTTCTCTGTAACTGGCTAACATAACGTATGAATATTTATGGAACACACACTTCTATATTTATTTAAAGCAAAACTTCGTCACAGAATATATGGGCTCAAAAGAGCAAACATTTATGTTAAACTCAAAGCAAATGCATATAAGCACAAACTATCTTACGAGTTGGAATGAAATAAGGAATTGCATTAGCAAATGAAAAGCCAGGGGCGGGACTGTTGCGACAATGCATCTATGCTGAACACATACTGCGAACATTCTAAATGTCATTTAGATAGAAACTTTGATACAGCTAACGCCACTCTATATGCACTCTGGAGTGATCTAATATCCTATGCTTAGAATACATACCTAAAGTTATTTTAAAACAATTTAACATTAACATTTAGGTATTTTTGGATCTTTAGTTTTTCTCTTTAAAATTTTTTTTACGTGGTAAATTCATGTAAATCGATAACGCCATATGCATGCACGAAAAAGTATGTTGTTATAGTAATGTTCCGCATGTGCGGGGTCTGTAAGCGCGAGATCGTAACAAGACGTACCTTCAAGATCATAAGTATGTATATCATTTAAAGTAACCGAACCGCATTGGGCCAATGCCCTGTGTATTAAAGTGTGGCTTTTTATTTTACATAAGGTGTAATTTTTATAGTAGTCGCTACATTTAGATCGGAGCTGAAAAGTGTCAAAATATATTTCACCCTATGGAGGATCCATTACGGTCTGTAGACATTGAAGATCGACGTTGTATTCCGATGTTATAATATCGATTGTATGTTACGATCATTACATCACTAAAATATAAAGAGGCGCCCCCATCACTATTGCTAAATTATAAACAATAATATTTGCCGATCGAGCGCTCGCGGTTCGTCAAACTAGTGGATAAAAAAAATTAACGAACATTTCAGAATAAAATGCGCCCTAAAAATTAAAAAAACCCAATCAAACTGAATGTTACATCACCCGCACTTTCAAAATAAAATGCGCACAAAATTTATTCATGAAAAGATATTGAAATCAAAAGAGTTTTCTAAAAAAGAACTTTACATCCATTGGGCACTTTGTTCACTTGGATATATTTTCAGCCGTGTAACTAAGTATCGCGTGGTAAGTGTATACGCATATACATGCATGTTTATTAAGCTCGTATCAACACTCTTTGTTCGATTATTGGCGGCTTGCTTCATAATTGTATTTCATTTAACCTTATTGGTTTCAAGACGATTTATTTTAAATCTCACCGTAAAAATCAAAATACTACTCTTAGAAAGCTAAGAGGTATATATTTTTGTTACTTCGAGAATGTCCGTTTCAAAACGCGGATAACAAGATCTCATTTGAATGTTCTATAGTAAAACATATTTCGTGTACGCAATTGTTATTGGATCTAAATTGCGACGATGTGCTTAGCTTCTTTTTGAATGTTAAGGTCAAACTTATTTGAAAATTAAATTGTAAGGATAGAAATAGAAACAACCAACTTTCAATTTGTAAATGGGGTAAATTACCAGAAAGCCAATAACTTTGATATTTTTAAATCTACTGCAACGTGGTTCTGTCAGGGTTTCACTAGAGTTTTACTAGTCGTCCGATATTTAAATTAAAAGCCAAACAGCCATGAAGTAAACGATCATAGTTCTTTATATCACAGATAGACAGAATATTAAACAAATGATAATATCCTGTCTGTTCAACAGACATTCGTTGCCACTAAAAAGCAGCGGTGGGAATGAGTGGTTGGCCTAGTCTAAATGGTACTTCATCTTTTGCCAATTTTTATTCCATACGAAGTAAACGAGTAATAAACACCTGAGGCCAGATCAGCACCAATAAACATCCGCGAAGTGAGGTGGTAAACAGATGCTTTATTCGACTTCATCAAATGGTCAAGAAAATATTTGTGTGCTCTCCAAAAAATGTTTTTTCTATTGTCTGATCCTGTGCGTTAAAAAATAAATTTATTCTAAAAATATAACTACTTTCGTCGCCAATATCTGTACAAACAAACAAAGTTCTTGATAGAATAAATGAGTGACAGGGGCGCCCCTCATAAAATATTTTGACAGATTAGAGAAATGATTGACAAATCGGTAACGAAATAGTGGCAAAGTTAGCGAGTTGTGATACGGGTGTTGGAGGGCTGTTAAACGCTCATTTTTCACGAACACCCGAGGGATAATATCCGACATTAGACAGTTTCATCACACCGACGACAATTTATTTTGATGACCTGAGTGAACATTTTTATTTTTGTGGCAGTTGAGAACGAACAGTATATTCGGGACTAACTCTTATTAACACTTCTTAACACGCTGCATTGCGGCATAATCGGACCTGCACGTTTGTTATTTTAATTGCGAATGTTGGCCTCTTTTATTATCTTTAAATAGACCTTTGTTAACAAGTATTCGTAGTAACATTCCAACAATTAAAAAAAGATTTAAAGAACAAGAGCCATATTTCAAATGATGTTTTATACAGAATGTTATAGAGGAACACGCGTTGACTAACTCGACGTGGAAATACTAAGTCAAAGTATAATAGTTAGTAGAAGTATTTATACATTCATGTACACAAGGACCGGAATAGTCAGAGGAGAGCGGGCGCATTTGTCGCTCGCAAATTCAGTATACACACGAAATCTAATTAATTAAATTGCATTACGAATACGTTCCTTTCACTATAACGGAACGTTGGGCCAATTCTACGTCTTCAACTCACTTTACCGGGAATGTTCATGATTTTATAAAAGAAGAGCAAATTGACAATTAACTTCAAAGCGAAAACTTACAATTAAAATCCTTTTTGTATATATTGAGTTCTTTACATCGTATCTTAACAAGAAACAAACATTAAAATAAATTTTAACAAAAATAATCAAACCGAACTCAGAGCACTGCACTGAAAAATTAAAAATAAACTAAATTGAATTTTATTTAATGTTATAATTTTGAAAAATGTCATGCGTGAATTGCTTTGTCGGCTCCTGCAACGCCACACCAACCATGCGGTAGAATGTACTAGTGGTACAACAAAAAAAAAAGTGGTACAAAAAAAAATAATTCTAAAATTATAATGTCAGATAAAAATTTTAATATAGTTTAGTTTAAAATTGTTTGTGTGGTATTTAGAAGTCGGTTTAATTGATTTTTTGTTTAATTATTTGTATTTTGCTCATTGTTGCGTTTTAGTATCATATTGGAGCAAAGTCTTTATCACTACAAGTTAATCAATAGTTGAGGAGATTTCTCAACTCCGTTCCAACTCCAATCTAAATTGTAATATATGAGTCCCCCCTATTATTTTTGAAAGTACCCCTCTTTTTTTAAGATACTATCGTCAAATCCTAGTTTCCTTAATGTGTTACATTAAAGAAACCAGGATTTCTTTAGGACTTTCGAGAAAATTCCTTCCAGACTACAAAAAGTCCTGTACAAAAGCAATCATCATCATCAGTTCATAAACCCCAAAGTTATCAGCAAACACAAATAAGAAAAATCGACAACACCGAATTGCGTAACTTCCTCCTTTTTCGGAGTCAGTTGAAACCCCCTTGAACTGAGGACCGCCTCCTTTCTCGAAGTCGTTTGGAAGTTGCAAGCGAAAGAAATATTAAGAGCCGTCTTTGTAAGACTTACTTACACATTTGGAATACCGGTACGTTTGTTTACATTGTGCCGAAGGAATCTAAAAGCACTTCGATTGAACATGAAAATATCCTCTTTATTTTGTTTTACGTTTATATAATTTTTGTAGCACTTTGTTGAAGCTTGACGTATGTTCTTTATCCTTAAAATTCCTTTTTATATTTGAAATCATTTTAATTGCTTGGATTTATGATTGAACTAGCCGAAGAAGTGTGGTACTTGGTTTGAGTATTATATTTAAGAGCAATATTCCTTTGTTGAATAACGAGTACTCGAACGTAAGCTCTATTTATTTGTGCTTATTTGTAATATTGAGCTTATAGTTTATGCATTTAAATCTAATATATTAACTTTTGAAAAGACGTGATTAAATCATGGGCCGGAATAAGAAAAATAACTGAATTTTTGAACACAATTTATTAAAGAAATATTGTAGGTATTCATTGACCATAATCCAAACAACTATTAAGAATTCAGACATGATAAAACAAAATCAAAACTTAGAATATTAATCGGCCAAGTGATAATTCAACTGGCGCATGAAGGGATTTGCACCATTATGAATGAAAATTGGGAAAAAACGTTTTATTGTATGCGTCCACTCTTAAATATTTACTTTATTGTGTTTTAGTATTTAATAATAATAAAATAATCTTTATTTGCAAGAATATGGAATGTGTGGTTGTACGAATTTGGTAGATTCGCGTATTCTACTTGATTAATGTGCAAATTTAATATTAGACATCCATTTGTTTAATATTATTTTTTTAAAATTTAATAAAAATCATTAGGAAATTAGTAAAATAAATAAATAAATAGTTGTATATACTCTTCATTATATTAATCTTAATTGAAATTATTTATAAATAACAATATAATTAATTTTTGCTGATTACTATCAAGAAAGTAGTCATTTATTGAATAATACATATTTTAGTAACCAGCTGTACAATTCTTTTGAAACTGTTTGTAATTTAGTCCTTTTGGGTAGACAGGTCATTTATAGGAGATGTACGTCGCCATACACTTGGCATTTTTGCTGTATACTTTTAATCGTTGGCGAGGTAAAAATACTTTGTAGCTTTCCCTGCAACTTTTTGTAGCCACTTCGGAGTTTTTAGTAAAGTACAAATTTATATTTTATGGAATGGAATGGCATGGAAGTGGTAGTATTTTAAATAATGGCTTGCAACTGTCAAAATATTGTGCATTTCTTAGACACCTTATACACTTCTTTTGTATGCGTAATACTCTAAGGATATCTACCGAATTTCCCCATATTATTGTACCATATCTTAAGATAGATGTGATATAGCCATGGTAAGATAATAGCGCGGCTTTGGTAGAAATGACTCGCTGTATATTTTTTAATACAAATATTACCTATAAATATAGTACCTAATTTAAGACATATATTAGTTACGTAACTACAGAAAGAGGACGTCCTCTTTCCAAGCACAGGCAAATATATGTTGTTGCACCTTTACAACTTACTTTTAACTCTAGGTCTTTAATGTTTCGTGTTTTCAATTGTATTCATTTAGTTTTTGTTGCGTTGATATTAAGATTATCTTTGTTTATTATTTATTATATCGGCCACATAAATGCTTCATCTGTGAAAATATCAGCCAGCCATCACGGTTCAAGCGATACAGCCGGGTTACAGAACGACAGAAAGACGAAATCTTAGTTTGGGTTTTGTTTATTACCTTTTGGGTACGGAACCCTAAAAGAGAACCACACTTCCGTATTCTCTCTTTTTTATTAAGTTTCAATGGGGAAAAGTAGTGAACATGGCTTAGTGAACAATTTTCAAAGGACACTACAATACTCAGTTTCCACTTGAGGAATCCGTGATGAAGTGGTCCTTGAAGAAACGAAAGTAATCAACTAATCGCTAAGAACAAGGTCGTTGATGAGTGAAAACACTTTCTATTGAATCGAACGAAATTTATAACAGAGTTATCCTTAGACTGTACCCGAAGATTGAAATTCAATAGCGTTCCTTTTATCTGTGACGTGATTTGAAATCTTATTCGCTCCCGTCTGTCTACAGCACTACTAAGTACTGTGTTCATGGAAATAATTACTTTCGTATGTAAATGCGATTCAAACGATCAACATCGAAGGGTGAAGATATGAAAACTGCATCGGTTATGTATATAATACAAACCAAGGACAAAGTCAATAAAATTTTATTTTTCTTTCCAAGTATTTTCTGTTTCTACCTTTGAATGTTCTAGGAAAACTCGTGTAACTCTTTTCTAGCTAGCTAGGCTAGTGTTGATTACAATAGTGTTATTTGCTCGGAAACTGGAATTTAAATAAAAAATATTTGAATGCGGTGACCATCTGTAAACAGACTGACCACGCAGGACTATGGCATGGCACTAGTGTCATAGGGGAGCTTCCGGGGAGAAAGGAATCCCTCCTTTCTCTGTCTCGTGTGTCCCACTATCGACCTCAACCTCACCTGCACCGTTGCCCAACGTGTGCTATAGTAACCGATGAAGCTGCACTGGACACTTCCGTCAGCACAGAGCAGTAAAAAGAGCACAGTGTGTTCACCATTGCCTAGACAATACGAGTGAGTGGAGATAAATTTACCTCAGGGGGATATAATATATTTTCTTAATAGTAGTCAAGTGATTATCGACGCCCACAAACAGCTGCAACACCAGAGGTTTCGCAGTTGTGTTAGCAGGGGGTGTTACCCTAAGGGCATATAATCCATGTTATTACACAGGAAAATTATGTATCTTCCGTGACATGAACAATCACAATACTTAAATATATATAATAATACTTAAGGGTATAACATATTGACATCTCGAATGAAAAAACAAAACTTCCTTTTTACATTAGAAACATTTAACAAAACACTCTTTTGGAGTCTACTTACGACTACCGATGCGCACAAACATCCGTATAATTGGCCCATTAGGGGGAGAGAGGGCAGCGCATCGTCATAGTAATTATGTGGATATCTATGGGCGTCGGAAAGTCGTAAGAAAGGCTTCGATTATTCGTTTGCCCCCTTATTGTATATACAAAAATATATTATGCCGATGCGTTTTCCTCCTCCCCTCAAAAGGGCCACGAAACGTGATACCGCAGATGCCACTTTACACCGTATCATGTGAGCGAGAGGTGCCCCCCGGGTCGTGCCGGCGCAATTCCGCTATAACACAGCATGGCACTACCACTAACAAAATACACACAATACTTCC
Source organism: Eumaeus atala (assembly GCA_017140195.1). Lineage (NCBI taxonomy): Eukaryota > Metazoa > Arthropoda > Insecta > Lepidoptera > Lycaenidae > Eumaeus > Eumaeus atala. The sequence goes on along the minus strand of JAFELO010001027.1, from coordinate 568,259 downwards.
TGAAACAGAACCGCCAGTAAGAAATATTTCAATAATAGATTGGCCCGGCCCCACTGAGCTCGAGCACTCCTGCTGAGCCTACGAATGAAACGTATAATAATAGATTGGCCCGGCCCCACTGAGCTCGAGCACTCCTGCTGAGCCTACGAATGAAACGTATAATAATAGATTGGCCCGGCCCCACTGAACTCGAGCACTCCTGCTGAGCCTACGAATGAAACGTGCCACTAGACGAACGTACAGTCAAAGTGTCATACATATGCAGCGGAATGTTAATACGTCATTAATTAGTGTATAATTACAGAGCCAGTAACACAGCGGTGGTCGTACATAATTAAATATATTAATTAGGAGTGGATCATGAATTCACTGGTCCACCGTGTTTCTGCTCCAACACAGCGTGAAATTCCTCTCTTACACTCTCAAAGTACCTATCAATATTTTATCGTTAGGTTCACCGAGAATGACCGCGTCGGACGACTTAATTCTTCGTGAAGGCTTATTAACCGACTTCGAAAAGGTGGTTATCAACTAAACACTCTTCTTCTTTGTATATAAAAAAAGTGTCCAAAAGCTCACTAGGTTTGTCTGAATTGATAGATTTTCTCAAAAAGTACTTAGCAGATTTTTTGCGAACCCAAGACTACAGCGATGCTCGAGGCGGGTTTTAGTGTATAATTTATGCACGGATGAATTGTACAATTTAATGTTATGCCTACAAATAAATGTATAAGGTATTGTCTTCGTGTGCAATCGAATCTCAATCTGGCTCCCTCTAGCGGATATTATATTCACAAATTGAACCATATGATTTAATAAATATTTGATAGCGATCAAAGCCAGTATTAATTTGTTCTATTTCCTAAACGAATCCTAATTGGTGTTACGGTTGGCGGACAGCGGAAATTAGTTTCAGAAACTTGTATATTACAAAATCATTTATTATTAAAGAAACATCAATGCATTAAAGATTATGGGTATATATTAAAATAATAACAGCACTCAGGTTTTTATTAAATCCATGGCTAGCCTATTGGGAATCTAACTGGCAAACACACTACAAATTACTCATGCACAAATTTTGGATAATATGAAGCATTTATGTGATTCTTAAGAGTTAAATATCGCCTAGCCTGTATCGCACATACACCTTTTGGGAACATTGTGCAATATGTGTAACATTGTACAATATGTGTAACAATGTATGAAGACACAGCTGTATACAAATTTTATTTTATCAACTTAAATGCACATACATAATGCCAGTTGGATAATACTACACATGGTAGAAAGTTTTAATATATTTTTTCCGATTCGACCTGTAGCCCCATCAGCGCGATCAAACAAACAAACAAAAACCTCTTCAGATTTATTACCCATTAACACGCGACTTCACTCGCGTACTTTTCGGGTCAAAAAAATGAAATTTTCCTACCCTGAAGTTTGTACATAAGATCCTTGAGTTTTAAAGACCAATTATACCTTATATGTATGTTGGGCTTATTATTATTTAGCTATACAACAAAAAAAAAACATTAAAATCTATGCGTTAGTTCCGGAAGTTAGCGTACATGTACAAACAGACAAACATACAAACAGACGATTTTCTTCCTTCAATTTTTTTCCCCACTGCTGTTTCCTTCTAGCACAATATTTTTTTAGAATATTTAATATACTAACACACTTTTGACTATGTTATTATATGTATGTAGTTATAGATATTAAGTACAGATAGAGTAATGAATGTATAAATGCTACGTGTAAAGCTCCGAGATGCTCCACAACCTGCCGTGAAGAGACCGCGCCCGAGTCATCCCCGGGGAGACGTCCTCCATCTCTCAGCTTACTCTACAGTTGTTACTCTCACAACTCACGCAAGACAAATTGCCTTCCTCCACCCGAGATAATATATGTTCCCCAAGTATTTTTGGAAACTGGTATAGAAATATTTTATACTCCACCAAATATGATTCCGAACCGCACTGTGAATGTTCGTTTTTATCATCATCATCATTATCAGCCCCTATCGGCCCACTGCTGGACATAGGCCTCTCTCAATGAACGCCAAGACGACCGATCTCCTGCTACTCACATCTATCCCGGACCAGCTACTGCACGGAGATCGTCTTCCCATCTGGTAAACGGTCGACCAAGGCTTATATTAAATTCTTCTGGGCATGCTATGCGTGATTTGTTGCAGATGTATGTAGGTATGCTACATCTTTTCTTCTGCCGCTATAGACACCAATCAAAGCTCTGGCAACAGCCACCCGAAATTCTAAGTTGGTAAACGTTTCTACTCTCGATGTTAGGGAACACAAAATGAAAGAATTTGTCAAACTGGCGTCCACCAAGAAGAAGAAGAATTACTTCTCCTTCCGACGACATACGTCCCCTTCAATTGGTCGAAACGGTCAACACCGCCCACCATTTTTTTGCGTTCTTTTTACAGAAGTTACTTCTACTTTAGGATGAAATGCAGTTGTCAACAATAAAACCTCTTTAGTATGTTGCCACACAGTAAATGCTACATCTTGTTTAGTTCTCCATTTGAACTCACCTTTAGACTTTTGTTTCTGCCGTTTCAATATGTGTTATCTTTTATTATGTTAGGTAAAATTGCTCTGTTTCTTCTCACTGTTACAGTGGCATAAATATTTTTTTCATACTGCAGGAGAGAAAAGTCACAAAATTTATCGAATGTATCATGAGTCTTGAAATCTTGTGGTAATTTACTTGACAACTACTCTACGACATTAGCCCCTACACCCTCTTCTGTTCTTTGTCCTGTTTTGCCGGTATAAATTCCTTAGTTATATCTCTGTGCTACTATCACAACAACACCACACTTGATAGCCTCTTTTTATGAGCTTTAGCGGCATGTACTGTTCCCTACTAACATCGAGAGTAGAAATGTTTACCAACTTAGAATTTCGGGTGGCTGTTGCCAGAGCTTTGATTGGTGTCTATAGCGGCAGAAAAAAAGATGTAGCATACCTATATACATCTGCAACAAATCACGCATAGCATGCCCAGAAGTTTATCTAAAAATTGTAAATGCTGTACCTGAAGAACTGCGCTTTGTGTACGTAGATGATCATAGGACGGCAGAGTTGGAGACTTACCGACGCTGTAAATTGTGCAGCATAAAGGTCAAAAATAAGCGTAGCAAAATAAAATGCAGTAAGTGTAATGTCCCTCTTTGCAATAATGTCTCAAACTTGGCTTGCATGTGGGTCTGTTGATGGGCAGTGGGAGTATTTTTACCACCTATCTTCCAAAACTTTCAAAATAATTAGTGTTTTTCTTTTAAGTTTATTTTTGTTATATCAATAAAAATATGCCAAAAATATAAGCGCAAGTTATTTTATTCCTCTGAACCTTTCTGGTTTTTAATTAATATAGGGTTAACGTTAACGTTTACAAATGAATTTTTTATACATCTAAAATCCATTATAGTAAAACAGTAAAAAAGTGTCCATACATTAAATATTTTTCAAAAATAATAATGGTAGGGTGATAAGGAAACAGTAGAAGAAAGAAATGACGATAAATATTGTATGTTTGAATGATTGTTCGTATATACACGCTCGTCCGTTACATGTAGTGTCGTCATGTACTACATGGCACTACCTCCTTCTATACAGCACGACACTATCTCTTCCTAAAAACTTTCACGGATTAAAAAAATATTGACATAAGTCACATGACACTCATCAGTATATTTCATTCTGAACACAAAGGTACACGAGTGTAATATAAAGAGTAACATCACACTCCACATGACGCAAGTCGCCCGCGGAACAAATGGCAACATCTCTCGAGCACCATTTGTCATGTGCATCTACAATTTCAAAGGAAGTTTATTTTGAGTGGAGCGCTTAGGCGCACTTGTGCTTCGGTGGATCCGAGAGCGAATAGCGTGCTCATTTTGCGTGTAAATTACGTTTCGGTTGAACCGAATTACATTTCACCGTTTTATTGTTACATCAAAACGTGTTCCATAATTGATTTCCTGGCCGAACAAAATTCCTGTTTCATTTTTGATTGTTCCTAACTTAAATAAAAGTACCTACTGCCAACATGACAAGTAAAACAATTTGGTGGAACTTTTACTTTAACTTTAGTTAAAGTATTGCTCTATCTCTGTTGCAACCTATAACAGTAGTATGTTATTTGCTTAAATATATATTCAACGTCAAATATCTCTGTCTTTAATAGTAATAGTTAATTAGTCTCAATGATATTTATTGATATTAGAAAATATTCGTTTCGGAGATATAATATGTCATAAAACACTGTCAAATAACTTGTTGTAAGTTGTCACTGCTAAGTGACAAAATAACGAAGGGAGTTCATTTAAAAAAATAGAAGTATGAATATTATATTAGATCTCAAACGAGGAGTTTCTATATTTTTGTAGGTCTTTTACTTTTAGTATGTGAGACCTAATAAAATGTCACATCTATACGAGTAATTAGGTTACAATAGTCGGTCGTCTTTTCTATAGAATAGGGGGCAAACGAGAATCGGTGCCTTTTTTACGACTACCTACGCCAATGAACACCCACATAATTATTGTACCGATGCGTTGTCCTCCTCCACCCCCCATTGCGCCTCCGGCTGCTCACAAACCGCACGAGACGCGACACTGAAGGTGTCATTTTACGGCGGTATTATGTGAGCGAGAGGTACCTCCCCGGTCGTGCCAGCCCAATTCGTTCACATAGGAGGATGTAGCGTCATGCACTATGCATGGCGCTGCCTCCTCCTATGCAGTATGGCTTACCTCTACCTGAAAAGTTCGTCTACTTCGTCTGAGAAACTTCGATAACAATTTACTTTAATTGAAATTATACTTCTTCTAGCGCGTCAGGTAAAAATATAACTATAAATATATAATAATATTTAATACACAAATACCTTTTTTCGATTGTTAATGTCGTTTTTTCTTCAGACGAAAGATAAAATTTGAATAAAAGATTTTTCTCTTATTACGCCAAAGAAGTATAACTTGTAACGCGTGTGCACATGTACACACACATTTTTTTTCAATTAATTTCATTTATTTGTTTGGCACATTTACAGGTGAAGGTCTTCTAAACTGGCTATGGTCTCCACAAACGAGTATGTATTTGTAGCTAACGTCCCTTTTTTACTACGATAAAAATCGGCTTACACAATATAGGATATATACGATATGTAGGATTCCTGTAATATGGCATGATTTATATATAATGCACATCAACATACCGCAGTAGGTTTTTATGAATGGAATACCCTTAACGATCGTTATATTAAGCCCTGACACAAATAAAGATGTGCGTTTAAAGTGATTGAGAGGAAATAAATCAAATTATTATTATCACACAAAATTTGATGGAAGAAAATAAAAAACATAAAAAGCCTCTTAGTAGAGTAACATTGAATATTCAGTCGAGGGAACTCACCGTTGTCGTGGTCGGGTGGCAGGCTGTCAGTCACGTCGGAAGCGAGCGCCAAGTCTGGAGACGACGCTCCCAGCAGAGCAGTCAATCCGTCGTGTTCGCCGTCTGAAACAATCAGGTACGAATTGTAGAACACGGCTCGAATATCTTCCGTGTGTCTCAAACGTAAATACATCTCATATATGTCAAAGTTTTTAGGAGGAGCTAGTACCGTGCGTGGTGCATGACACTACATCCTCCTATGCAACTAAATTGGGCGGATATGACCGGGGAGGTACCTCTCAGTCACGTAACACCGCCGTAAAGTGACATCTTCAGTGTTGCGTTTCGTGCGGTTTGTGAGTTGCCGGTGGCCCATAAGGGGGGGCGGGGTCAAAAGAGAGCAGCGCATCGGCATAGTAACTATGTGTGATGTTCGTGGGCTTCGGTAGTAGTAAAAAGGCTCTGATTACTCGTTTCCTCCCTATTCTATAAAACGTTACGCAATGTATGGAACTATAGATTCGACACAGAGTCCATGACAACAAAGTGATACGCGTACAAAGAGCTTACGGTAAAATTCTTTACGTAACAAAGTACGTAAGTTCATACAGATGCGTACATTGTACTGTACATAATACTGCAAGCGCTTTTTTAAACAGACTAGGCCGACTGTGAAATTTTAGGTCTCCGTAGTCAAATGAAAAAAAAAAGATCAATTCGTTACATTGGGATTACAGAATTCAATAAAAACTTTGAAAAAAAAAAACATGTTTGAACAAATTCGAACTGGTAACTTAAGAGATGTGGGATTGTTTTGTTTGTATGTACGAAACCCCTTTTTGGGTGATGAAGGGGAATGCATTTACGAATGATACCTGAGAGCCCGGGTAGACCCCCAGACCTATGTTGGACTCGCCAAATGTGTAGCAATATCAACTAAACCCCTGCAGAGCCTTCAGCCGCTATTAGTTCAATCCCGCTATTAATTCAAGTTCAGTCCCGGATCTGCATGCAGGCAACGGGACCCCTCCAGCGACAGAAACGCCTCGACGAAGGCCGGACTTCACGTCCTCGAGGACTGTCCCCACGACGCCATATCTTGATAAAGTTGGCCGGGTTTCCATCCCCGTCTGACACGGAACTAAGGGGCACTACTGAAGGCGCTGCAGATAGCGCCTCCCCCGTACCCCCTTCGTCATCGGCTATAATTAACTTATCATCATCGATATGGTTTTTGTCTTAACTAGTCATATTTCTTTCTCACTATGTATTTTATTTGATCCATTTGGTGGCTCCCCAATGGACCACCGGCTAAACACTCACAAGCTAAACGTGGCAGCACAGCCATCACTTTTATGGCGGTATCATGTGAGCGAGTGGGAAGGCAGTATGGCACTACCTCTTGCTGAGGCCCTTCTCCCCGGGCAACATAAACTTCCTCTAATAATATTTAGTCAACATTACAAATGTTGAAGAACGAAGTGGACACATCGCCGGAGCGTGCGTCCAAGCAAAGCCAGCTTTAATTACGAGTGTAGTCGTCCGGCGCTGCGGCAGTTTGCTCTGTCTGTTTGTACAGATTAATTAAATGACGCTAAGTAAATACACGGCTACCCTCTGTGCGAGCGGTTTCTAAGTTACTTACACTAGACTTCTAGTGTGGTATTACTGGATTTACAACTTTATAGGGGCGGTCCCTCGGATTCGCTGAGCTCGGACCTCGGCTTGAAAACACTAGGCAGTTTCACCAGAATTATAAGTTAGATGAAAAGGGACTTCGAAAAATCTTTCTGTACATAGCGTCTTTCTTTAATAAAAAATATAGTTTGATAAATAATGAGAATATGGCGGTGGTATATCTACATTGGTAATTATATAATTGTAACTGGTAAGCACGAAAGATATATCAGAAAATTTTTTTGTAAAAAGTTAACATTCAGTCATAGCGTCTGCTGACAGAAGTCAAAACTTAAAACTATCTTAAAATACCATACGTAGCACGTGTGGTAGCAGGTAACTCATGGCAGTGGTATGCTACGTGTGTCAACGTGTAGCATGTTTGTTGCGTCGCCCTCCTTCAATCGTTCCCCCAATTGGGCTCATAAACCGCACACACGCAATTCATCCGGATATGCGGATGTATATGTGCGTCGGTCGTTACCGATTGGCTCCGAATAATTGTTTGTCTTCCTATGCTATTAAAAGAAATCTACTTCCTACTATTGCATATTTCAAAGACGTCATATATAATGGTGATATACTTCAATGTATTTGTTCCTGAGTGGTTCGATAAGCTTCAAAGGTGTACAGAGAACTAATTTACTGTTCTAAATCAATAGTAGTCATGTTTTTGATAAGAAATTTTGTCTCTGGCAGCTGGGAAAGACACCTGGGCCACTGCAGAGCAAAGTGTCCTTGTGGTCGTTCTTATAGTACTGGTGACAAGCGTGCCGCCGGAGCCGTTTGATGACTACCTGCGCCCATAAACAAACGAATGGATGTCATATAGATATATCGCTCCCGCTGACGCCGTGGATTCACACTGAACTAAACGCGACAGCATAGTCGTCATTTAATTTACGGCGATATAATGTGAGCGAGAGGTGCCTCCCCGGTCATGCAGACCGAATTCTGCTAATATGCAGCATGGCACTACCTCTTGCTATAATAATCATGTAATAAGTAGTCACTTATTCACTGGTCCGAGTAGTTTTTGTTAAAGTATATATACGTTTGAGCTATAAATATATATTACAAATACTTTAATATGTATACAGATATAAACTATGAACTTAGTAACTATAATTACTCAACAAGTTGTTAGAAAATTAATATATATTTAAATAAATAAAGAGATACATAAATAAGCTGAATAGGAACAATAATTAAGAGATTAAATAAAACAATATTAGGACTGCTTCCCGGAAGCAGAAATTTCGTCACTAAATGAAAATTCTATCCTGATGCCTCAAGTTTTATTATATCCCGACGTTTCGATAACCTTTCGGTTGTCATGGTCACGGGCAGACTGAAGATTTTAGTCGTCTGCTTGAGTATTTATACGCAGCAGAAACTTTAACAATCAATTAGTCCGATACATACAAAACGAGCTTATTGTGTCTTGCAGCTGGGATGAGACATATTTTGTTTTTGACTTCATTATATTTATCACCGGATCCCAAGCAGGTGGTAAAACCCAACCATCCTCTCTATTAAAATTTGGATGCATCCTAATTTCCATCGCCTCACGATTCATCCTTGGACGGAATCGGGACTCTTTCGCGAGGATTTGGGGTCTGTCAAATGTAATATAATGGCGGGCGTTATCTTGTACATGTTGACAAACTGCAGACTTAGTAGAATGACGATGTTTAACATATGAAATATGTTCTTTAACGCGTGTTCTTATTGATCTCTTTGTTTGACCTATGTATTAAAACCCGCAGTCGCAATCGATTTTGTATACTCCTGCATCCTGTAGGGGGACCCGAGACTTTACCGGCGGTAAAAACTGACTTATCTTTTTTGGCAGCTTGAAGAAAGTTTGAATAGAAGCCCGCTTCAGGATGTAGTCAATTTTATCAGTGACCCCCTTCATGTATTCGCTTAACTGTGGCCGGTTTCACTCTATTTTGTAGACGTGGCATTTGAAGCTTATTATTAATCAGTACTTGTTTGAAATGCCGAAGTTGTTGTTCGTCACCTCGAGCTCTTTGAAACAAGGACTTTCAGACAGTACT
>JAFELO010001027.1:531820-556235 GCA_017140195.1 Eumaeus atala | reverse complement strand
GAATTGTGAAAAAGCCGAATTGGGTTAACACGACCGGGGAGTCACTTCGCGCTCACATGATACTGCCATAAAATAACAGCTTCGCTGTCCCGTATCGTGCGGTTTTGCGTAACCAGTGCACAATAGGAAGGTTAGGAGAAAGAAGGGCAACACATCTACGTGGCAATAATGCGGTTGTATGTGGGCGTCGGTAGTCGTCAGAGGCTTCGATAGCTCGTATAGTATAGGGTGACACGGTCGGCGAGGGTTACGTGACATATTTTTCGCAACAACTTATAATCAATATTAATATCAGTAGTGCTATGTGCTGCTTAGATCCTTACGGCTCGAAGTAGCGCCATCGTACACGATATAGCATTCGCGAAGTCATCAACAACGGTAAACGCTCAAGAGCGTCGTCGGCCCGCGCGGTGTGTACTTTGAAGTTGTGTTAAGGTGTAACGAGGAAAGTTACCAACATACTATCCCAGCTTATGTAAGCATGAAGGGATAATGAACTTGTTGTATGTATGTTAATTAAATACTCTCTAAGGGTTGCCTTAATGAAATTCTCATATATTTACTCAAACGACGTCATGGACGTTATTAGGTAAGGCCCGTCTATTTCCAGAGGGTCACGTTGGTCGAACAATCTACGGAGACTACTATGCAGTTGTGTGGGCACCAGCCTGACCCTGTGTTATTTATGATTTCCCTCCGCTTTAATAAATTCAAAACTAAGAGATATTGTGCTCTTTTATGTGTCCGTATGTGCAATCATTTAAATAAGGCCAGTTTAATGCTAAATGTATTTTTTTTCATGTTTCACGAATAATTTTCACGTTATTTTTCCAACAAGAACATTGATTGTGAAATTTTGTATATTTTACTTATACAGTCGTATATAACTCGGGAAGACAATGTAAAGTAAATAAAACCACAGATATGCTCAACAGTTGGCTCTTTTCAATTTGTGTCCAATAACGAGGGAGAATATTTGAGTACTGCTTGCGGAGATCTAATTGAATTAGAGGCCTTTCAAGCTCGTTTGCATGACTTTGCATTTTTAAACGGAACCGAGCTGAGTTGGGAGTTTCGTGCAAGTTGACTAGTGGCCAGCGGCGCTCTACCGGTAATGGTTACTCGCTTGGAACCCTTTTGTTGTGGCTATTTTATATACCATAACATTTTTAAATATAATGTGTGTCCTCATAATATCTGTATTTTCGGTTATCGATGTGCACATCGTGTTGATCCGCGACGGATTTTGAAACATCTTTCGGCTTCGGAGGATATGAGCACTGTGTATAATTACGTCCAATTGAAAATACTTCTGTATCTTTTTTTTCATATTAACGGGTTAGTCGGGTAACCACGCGACGCGACACTGGCAACATTAATTAATATTTTATACAGGGAATCTAATAGTTATGTGGTGATGGAACTCATATATGGACACAACATATAACCTGCATCAAAGATTGTTTATATTTACATTTTATCTCAATATGTCCCTTAGAATATCTGATACAGAATAGTTTACACATTTCATCATTCCTCTTAAAGTTAACAAATCACTTAATGCAAATCATAGACCCACTTGCAGTAGCCGACATTTTATCATAACATCGAACATTAAATTGACAAATTAATTAAATTAATCAGAACTTAGTCCAGCAAAGAAGTAAAAAGTGCAATACTCACAAGTTGCGAGAAGAAGAAATCTTGAAAAGGCAAGGAATACATTAAGGCACGGCTAACTAGTTGTATAAAAGTTTAAAAAGCTTAAAGAAAATAAAATGAAACTATCAAGGCAACAGTTTCATAAAGATCGACTTCAAATGAAGTTTACTGTTTGCCATTTAAATATCTGACATTCGAAATATTCTGGAAAAGACAAGAGAACAAGTGCTGTCTCAGATTGAATATAAGGCTAGTCACACCCGCGGTAAAGGAACGTTCTAGACTATTCAAATGAACAAGGATAATAAAAGTGATCCTCGCTTGAAAATAAAAAAGGACAGCGATGTTGTTCAGAATGATGCTCCGCTCAAGTTTTGAATGCAAACTTCGATATTTGAATTTCAAAATGCCCGCATACAAGCCTGCGGCAGTGAAATACCTCTCATGAGCCTCCCTTACACTAATAAAACAACTTCGACGCGACTGCGACGTTTGAATGCCAATTCTGTTGACCGACCATAGTGCTGTACCGGTATTCCTTCTCTTTCACCCTATTATAATATAGTGTAATATACATATAATACTAGTAAAACCCCGGAGCAACGGGCGTTCATCGATACAATTTCCAATTTATTCCATTCGGCTTGACTATGTGAGTATTTAATTTTTCCATAATGTTTTATGTTGAATAGCTTTTAGACTTCTTCATAGAATCGTCTTGAAAACAATTGTATTTATTAAAACTTAAAAACAATTGAAATTGAAAATATGAAACAAAACTAAACTCAACTAAATAATCATGAATATTTTTTTGGTACTTTTAATAACGCCGTGTTTTCAGAACGTTTGCACCCCAAAGTTGCTCGTTTCGTTCCTGATTCGGCGGCAAGAAGAACCCGCTTTATCGAAAGACTAGAAAATGGTAAGTAGTATTAATAGGATTTTTAATATTTAATAACAGTCCACAGTCAGAAAGTTGCTAAGCCTCGAGGAGCACGTGAAGCTGTCGCTCGTCGGTGCTGCGGCTAATTTTAGTGCAATCGTGTCAACTCTCTTTAAATATGGCTTAACAATAAGGAGTAGTTACATCTTTATTTTGTGATCGTGAATTATGATGTACTTCCTCGACTGACTCTACTATTAATAAAAACTCTTGTTGCTAAAGACAAATCACATACCTATGTCCACCGCCGCATGGAACAAGTCGGCCAGCAGCTCGGGCTCGTGGCAGGCGAAGGCGAGCCGCTCGTCGATCTCCGCCGGCGTGGCCTCTCGCAGCTGCAGCGCCACGCCCTCACCGCCCACCGCGGCGCTGTACATGAGTACCGCGCGTGGCGAAAACGTCGGCATCGGGAGCCGGGCTCGAGCGACCTGGAACAAGCATGCTACCATTATTTGATGGACGTTAACTTTTCTTTGTATATTAGGGAGAAATATAACATGCTGGGGATGGTGAAACGCATTGCAGCTGAATTGGGTGGGTGTAACCTAGGAAATACCTCGCGCTCACATGGTGCCGCCGAAAAGGGATAGCTATGCTATGTCGTGTTTCCGGAAACTCACAAACCACGTGTGGTCTATTGAAGGGAGGAAAAAGTATTGCAACACATTTCCTAACAGTTACGTGAATATTTATTGGCGTGGGTAGCCATTAAAGACCCTTCAATTATAAAAAAAACCTTGTCGTACCGTCACCAGCTCTAGGGGCGGTCAGTCATGCACCATCCACGGGAACGTTGCCGGCTTTGGTCAGGTGCACCGGATTTGCGAGCCAGTCTATGACTAGCCAGTCACCAAGGGGATTTATATTCCTAACAGTTCATGGTCCTCATTAGTCATGAATGACTACAACCGTAAAAGCTTTCAATCTATTTTTACTTCGAAGAGACACTGCCAAGTGATTTTGTAACACCGACGAACATGCAAGGTTAAAACGCTAAGCCGGCATTAAACTTAAGAAGCTAATGAGAAACTTCGAGTCATTGTGCCTAAAACGATAATGGCTTTAAACTCCTTAATTCCTTGGCCCAAATCTTGGTCTCGCTTTAAAATTGTGCAGCTTATGGTACTCTTAATAGAGCAATTTAGCATAATTAATGTGGTCAGTTCCAGGATATCAGCCATCTTGGCTCTACACTATTTTTTGCCATAAAAACTTTCTACAAATTGGTTTTGTTAAGTTCAATTTTACAACTAAATAATTACACTTTTGTGGCATTTTTTCGTAGAGAAAGGGCACGACGTCATATTGCAGTTTTGCATATTTCTAGTCCTTGTCCTCTCTTTCTCTCTCTCTCTCCAATGAGTCACTGAAAGCGCAACCGCATGAAACGTGACAGCATAGCAGTTGCTTAGCGGCATAATGAGCAAGAGGTCCTCTTCCGTCGTGCCGACCTGTTTGGTTATGAGACTTTCTTTTATTACAGACAATATACAGGATATTATGTCTGTATAGGTACGAGTATTAGGTGGGTTTTACGTGAGCATAGAGCAGTAAGAGAAAGTAGGTTTACAATAATAGATATCAGATCTTAAGATAGAACATAGAGGATGTTTGAAACATTCTAGAATTAATAATTAAAGTATAAAACGCGTGGACACGTATTGTAAATAATCCTTGTTCGCTCGTTTATCACTTCTCCTATAAAATCCGTATACATTTTATATACTTATAGAACCTTGTGAGCCTATCTAACATACAGGTCAATTTATACTTCATATTTATATTACAAGACAAAATCCTCAAAGCTGCCCGTCTGTGTGTGATCAATTTTCTGAACGAATTTTCATACGGTTTCCACTCATGGATAAAACGATTCTCAAGAAAGGTTTTAGTGTATAATTTGGCTCCAGTTATTCCCGGGCGATTCCCGGACGGATCAGTAGTAATTCATAAACAGAAAAGTGTTTTTTTTTAGAAAACCAGTTACTATTCACGGTAGGTAAATCTCACAAAGTTATAACAGACAATTGCCTACGTTACCTGACGTTATGAGGAGCGATAAATGCAACCGCAGTTATACGAGGATAAGGATCATACCACTCGCTGCTGCCGTATGTTGCGGTGAGCGCAGAGCCTACACTGCTGCAGGAGAGGGCGACGTATAATGTAAAAACTTACGATTGCCTTTCTGCAGACATCGGCGGTGAACCGCAGCGTGGGTCGCCCTCAGAATATGTTAGGTTAGGTTAGTTCTACTCGTGATATATAATAATAATAATAATAATATTATATGTGGACTTGTCGCACCACGTCAGCCTAGCCCTGTGTTAATTACCGTAAAGACTTGTGTTACAGATACTAGACAACGGAAGTACATTTAATATGTTTTATAAATTCGAGAAATTTCACATATTTAAGATTTTTATTATAGAAATACATATAATACATGTATAAACATCTTTGACGTAGGCGGAATTCGAACCCACGACCTCTGGCGTAACACGCGGACTAACCGCCGCGCCACCACGTAACCAACTGAGCCAGCCGGTCGTGAAAAGTATTCAAAACTACTTTTGAAAAAACACGGTCTAGACGTGAAAATATTTTTAAGGGACTCCAAAACGACGTTTTCAACATGATTGTATGTAGTTTTGAGAGTTCCCAAAGGGTAAAAAAAGGTATTACTAAGACTCCGCTGTCCGCCCGTTGCGCCGTCCGTCTGTACGTCTGTCACCAGGCTGCATCCCATGAATCGTGATAGCTAGAGAGTTGGAATGCTCATAGATGTATTTCTAGTGTCGAAACAACAGAATAAAATAATTATTTAAGGTGGTCCCATACAACAAATATGTTTATAGTTTTTAAATTAACGGTACTCGATCAACTCGTCAATTTTGGACCAATTCTGAAAATTATACTTCCGAGGTGGAACATCGAAGCAACCCTCAAGTTTTATATGGAGATTTGAATGTTTTTATATACTTTATAATGTTATTTGGACATTTGCAAATTGTAGGCATTACGCAGTTGATTGAGCGGATTGTCACTTTTTGATTTATGATGTCACTTGATGAATAAAAACTATTTAATTTCCACTGTTTGTTAAATGTAATTTGTACATGTACGGCCGATTGTCGTGATATTGGGAGGTACAATTATTTGCCTATGAGTTAGGAGATAATTCTTTAAACAAGATACACTTAATAATGAACTGTTTTTTGTAGCATAGGGAAACAAACAATCAATCGACGCCATTCAGCGACTACCAATGCCATTGACATCCGCACGGTTAATGGTTAATTGTGTATTTCATTCTTCGGTCGCATCCCGGACAAACTGTACACGTGAGCGAGAGGTACCTCCTCGACTGTATTACCACTACTCCTGTTCTTAGTTTAGCAAGAGGTTTAGTACCGTGAGCTGGTGGTTATTGGAGGAAAGTAGGGCGACTCATCTGCATGACAATAATGCGGACTTCCATGGGCGTCGTTAGTGATCATATGGGTCCGATGGCCGGGTGTCGGTTTTTCGTGACGGCGTGCGTGCGCATCTTAAAAAATACTCTCATCATTTTTCCGTAATGCGCCAAAAGAAGTATAACTTCAACATACACGTTAAGATTTATCACAGGCGACGCACATGTCACCGTTAGTTGCTGCTAATTTAATACCCTCAATCAATGTCGCATTAGAAGAAGTTCTTTTCATCTGCACGTAAATTAAAATGATTTCAGTGAAAGTGCACTTAGCGTGATGGATGCGGCGGATTCGTGGTGATAAATGGCGTAGAGAAATGTTTAGACAAACGTAGGTCGTTCCCGAGTACCGACCGCTAGAGCCGCGCTGTTTTTATTTAAAACGCACGAACTTAGGGGTGCGTTGGCACTAGCTTAGAGGCTACATGGCCGTATAATAGTTAACTGTATTTTCTCACATGCTTACATAACTGAAGTCATAGTTGTGCAACTTTCACTTCATATCATATCATAGGTATCTATACAATATCTTATATATAACATTCTCGTGTCACAATATTAGTTACATTACTTCTCCGATACGGCTTTATCGATTTTTACCAAATTTGATTAATATATTCAGTTGGTCTGAGAATCGGCTACTTTATATTTTTCATACCTCTAAGAGGTAGGGGTAGTTCACCCTTAACGTTTTTTAATGTTTACACGTTACAATGACAACAAATCCAATTTATGATCTACGTCTGTCGAGACAACTAGCCATATTAAAAAACAGACCCAAAAATGTGTGTGTGTGTGTGTGTACATGTGCTTGTGCGTATATGTGTTTGTGTGTGTGTGTTTGATTTTCTTGTAATCTACTAAACGGATTTCAATGCAGTATTAACCATTGGATAAAACGATTGTCAAGGAAGGTTTTATGTGTTAAGGTTGACGGGCGAAGTCGGGACGGTTCACTAGTACTAATTTTATATGTGAAATTGATCGACATCATAAAATAGTTTTTGCTTATTTTACTTCCCGCGAAAATAGAATATTTACAATAGCTTAGTTTTCATTCCGTTGAAACGGATTTATAATAGTACGAACATTTGTTGTTTCCACGTAAAAATCTTTACAATTATATTCCAGATACTTCCATTTGCTTATTTGTAAGTACTCCAGAATACTATGCATAATATGCTAGTAAGAAGTAGCGTTCTGCTAGAGCACATACAGTGCAATGCTTAGTGGAAGCACACTCCACTGCAGAATGAGCCGGTACGACCGAGTAGATCTCTCGCTCGCACGATACCGCCGCAAAGTGACAGAAGATATGCTGCCACGTTTCATGTGGTTGGTGAGTTTTTGTTGGCCCATAGAAGAGAAGGAAATACGGATCATCATTATCAGCCGGATGATGTCCACTGCTGGACAGGGCGTCCTCCTAGAGCGTATTGGTCACGGTCGAGCCACTTGCATCCGGCGCCTCCCCGCCAAGACCAAGTTCTCCGGGTTCTTACCCGTCCGACCACGTGGTAGCCCGATCCCTGCCGGAGATTCTTAGCACCCCCTGTTCCAACGTTGCCTAGTCGGCTATTGTAGACTTGGTATAGGAGAGATGCCGGACACTGGGGGCTGTGGTTCGTGCTCATGCCCACGCTCATCTGTCCGTCAAACCAACACGTAGTGATTCGTTAAAACTTCGGTGCCAGTTTTGAATACATATTTAAAGCGGCCGCTGAGAGTAATGGTCCCTCGATTGGCTCGTAGCTCAACATAACGAGGCTTTACTGCCCTCTCCAGCCTCGTAAATTTAGCGCACTATCCTTTTCCCAATAGGATTCCTCAAAATTATTCCGTCGACAGAAAATTCGCATTTATTTCGCACTCGTTTCAAACACTATTAAAACGAACCTACTTTAATAGTGCATTGTTATTGTATAAAGCTACATATTTTGCGGTAGCTCAGCGGACTATTGAACGTGCCTATGTTGGGTGTTTCTTTGTCAGATAGAATTTGCGACGAAGTAATAAGGCAGAGAACTAAAGTTTCCGATATCACGCGAAGAATGAGCTCACTGAAGTTTCAATATGCTGTTCATTCACTTAGAATATCAGATGGCAGATGGGCCACTAAGGCTCTGGAGTGGAGGCCACGGAGATCAGCCGTCTTAGCGATAATGGAAAGAGGACAATGTTCAGCAATGGACCGATAAAGGCAGATAATGATGATGATGATGAAAGCTGCATATGTCATCTTCGAAATGCACACACACACACACATACACACATATGTTCACGCCAATTCTCCTATGAGGTAGGTGGCGAGAGAGAGCGCCACATATCACGATCCCTACATACCTGCCTTAACTTCTTCACATTCATTACTCTTATTTATAAACACATCTGTTGTGAATGCTCTTGACATCACCTTCGGACAGGACCCGATCAATCTGGTCGTGGTATGTCGTTTTGGTCCTCCTCGGCACATACATCCTTCTACATTCACATTATATATCTGTTTCGTTAATCTCGTTCATCTGCCAACCTTTCCACATGTCCGAACCGAAAATGCTTATGTTGAGAGAGGTTCTTCTATGTAGGTTTGCTGTTTAAACAAAGATTCCAGGTAGTAATTTGGTGACAAAAAAATTTTGCTTTCGAATTTGTTTATCTCACTTGGAGTGGCGACGTTTAATATAATAAATTTCAAATATTTTTTCCAATTGATTTGATTATTATATTTGTGGACTTATCACACCACGTTAGCGTAGTCCTGTAGTAAGGCGGGATTCGAACCCCCGACTCCCTGAGCCCGCACTCGGGCGTAAAACGATGGCTAACCGCCACTGAGCCAGTCGGTCGTCTGACGGGAATACCAGAACTACCGACCCTTGAGTTCTGGGGTTTGTCTTTAATTTTTAATGTATGTTATAATTTTATTGTCAAACTAAAAAGTATTGAAAAAAAAAAAAAATATTTTAGCAGTAACAGTGTGCATTTTTTAATACACCTACTGCTATATTATAAAAAAAAATACTTAATACAAAAAATGCTCAAACTATATATTTTTTATACTGTAAACGAGCAAAAGGTGCCACTTGGAAATCTACCGATGCTAACTGACATCCGCATTATTGTTGTCGTGCGGTACGTTGTCCTCCTATCCTCCTCCCCTCAATGGGCTCCCCGTGCACTCCAGTTCATATTTAATATTATTTCATTCATATTTAAATAATTTTATGTTAAAACCGTTTAAACATTTTAATTGATCTTTCCATAGCGAATTTAAGGGCTTCTTAACATAATAAGAGAAATAATTTTGTTCTTTTAACGGCACATAAAATATATCTACAAAGGTGCTTTAAATTAAAGTCTTCGCCATTTTTATTTACGAAAGTCGGGAGTCTAATTAAGACGGAACCATTTAAAAATGGGCCTAAAATTCGTTACAACCTCTGATTAATAGAATGTCTTAGCTTTACGTCCTTACAAAAATCCGAAATGTTAAACACTTTGATAAGTTAATTTCTTTAAATTTTTCATAAATTAGTCTCACAAACTGCTTTAATGAGTATATCAACGCGAAAAGTCTATCGCTATTTTATAATAATTACGGTAAGTCTATTAATTTTTTATATTAATTCGTTTAAGCAGAATTTTAAATACCGCTCATTAAATCTTACAGCGATACATTTAATGACGAAATATACGATTAACTCCACAACAGATTTGAATGTAAATTGGGTTGGATATACTCGTATAGATACGTAAATTATTTTTAGTATGTGGTATGTTGTCTAGGTGAGTGTAAGTGATACGTACATAAAATATAATTACAGAGTTTAACCGTCAACTAATAATAATGATAACGTTCTTCTGGCCGAATTTGGGCCACGGACATATGAAGACTGGCCAACTGCGCAGAACATTACTTAGAGTGTACAAGTGCACTCTCTGTTACTTCATTCTCCCATTCCAATGAGATGGCAATCCGACACGACCGGGGAGAAACCAGTCACAGGACCGATGGCCGAGCTCTCAGAGGCACGGGTAACACCGCCAACTTCCCCACTTCGGATTATATTGGAAATTGAAAATTCCTTATTGCGATAGTAACACTTTGGTCGAGCCCGCAGGCTCCTAGGACCTCACGACTGTGGTTGAACATGCCCACCAATAAACCACAGGGCAGTTCTGTCTATTACCGTCAACTGTTACTTTGCTATCTGTCAGTTAACGCTGAGACAATCCATATCTTGAACAATAACAACCTCCACTCTCCATCTCACTGATGAATAATGAATTAACTCGAACATGAAGTAAAGTAATAGAATAATCCATAACTAATCATATACTAGCGCTTCACCCCAGCTACGCACGTAAAAACAGACGCCCGACTATTGCTGTAAAAATTATACATTAATAATACCTTACTCGGAGACAGCTCTATCCATTAGTGAAAACTGCATATAAATCCGTTCGGTAGGATTTCCTTTAAAATGGTATTCTATATTCTCGTAGACACATTATCTCTAATGTACATCGATGATATAACATTTTCCAAAGCGCTATAAATTATTATGAAAATTTTGATGATATAACCGAAGATATGAAAAAATGTCATAGAAAATCCTTATATTTAAAGCTGCATAAATCATTCACAAGCCGAAAGACGTTTTACAGTTATAAATTGAATTTGTTGTCAGGGTAATGTGTAATATTTATGAGGCCGAATTTTAAATTTATTAATTTTAATTATTTTTTTGTATTTTTTGTAATTCAATGATTTTTTTGCCATATTATGTGAAATGCCCGAGGACAGCCGGGGTAGTCCGTTAGTTTTATAATAAGATAATAAGTATAGAAAAAGAAGTGTGATAACATTACAAGTAATACAGCAATAATATAGATATATCTAACGTCGGTTTGTGACGCAAGAAGACTCGTCAATCACACAGAACGTCACAATAAACAGATATAAAGATAGTGTCGCGCGAATTTGTGAAATGATTTATACACAACTGTGTACGATAATAAAACTGCAATGCCCCATTCACGGTGACAAGTCGCGTAGATCAACATCTACAATGGGAAATGCTGTGAAATATTGGTTGATTATACATCTATTGGCGCGTTAGGGAAAAATCTTCAGAGTGATTTTTTACGACGCGTACACACACCATCACGAGAACCCGAATCCCTGAAGTTAGCTATAGTCAACAATTACATTTTTTCTCTTTCTACGCCATATAAGTATAACATCTAACGCTACACGCGTAAGTACACACACTTTTTTTTGTTGATAATTAGAGTATTTAATCGACTTTAATTTACGCTAGTACGTCAGGTGGAGAGTGATGTTTATTGAGCTTACATATACATATATGTATGTATGTATGTGTGTGTGTATGCATGTATGTATGTATGTATGACGGCTGAAGTATAGTTAGAATTATCTTGGTAACGCGGGTACGTTACGTACGTGCCTGTATGCGGGTACGTAAAAAATATTTTAATCAGTTATTTTTGTTTCTCAATTTAATATTATATTTTTAACACGATACGATCATACTCGAATGATGTTTTGTTATATGAATTTGTATAGTTCAGTAAGAGGTAAGGCAATGCTTCATTGCGGCGGAGTTGGGCCGGCACGGCCGGGAAGGTACTGAAATAAATTATGCGTATATTCTTGGCGTCGGCACCTTTAAGTACGCTTCGATTCCTCGTTTGCCCTCCTATAAAATAAAAAGAAACAACTGTAATATTATTTCACATACATACGCTCACACTATATTAGGACCTGTATTATTTTACTAATTAATTACGCCTACAGATTACATAGCGATATAAACTTTAACCCATTCACTGTCTCCACAATAGACACAATAGTTGAACTATTGAACTGTTCATATATGATGCATGGGACAGGGAACATATTAAATACGTTTCCGTTATACCGGTATTTCAAATAAACCGCGACACAATTCATCATTTGAAATGTTAATATATGTTAAAGATAAATACCATTCACTGATTAATCACGAAATCTCAAAATGTATGTGTAACACTTACAAACTAGCAGAGATTTAGCAGGTAACTTTCTTTTAGGGTGCAGACATCCGCTAAGAAGGGCTTTTACGCAAGTCTACCCATAAGGATGCGTTTTTGAGGGTGGAGTACGCGGGTGAAACTGCGAGAGGCTACCAGTAGTTATACTTGAGATAATGAAATGTATGAATGAAAAAGGTTCGTATGGAAAGTATTTTCACCAATTAAATCTATTTATCATAACTCCTGAAATATTGATCAATTATGATTTTATTTTATTTACGCTAAGCGTTCAATATTTTGTTTTTTGTTCCCATTATCATGGTTGCCTTAAAATGTATGCTAATATAATAAAGTCAAAGCGCTTTATGACAGTTTGTTAGAACGCGCTAGCCTCTGGAACTGCAAGTAGGATTGGAAAATTATTGTCGTGTCTGTTACCTACATTCATGAAGAACATATTTACCGTGACGCTACAAACACCAGCGCGGAAGTAACACGTGGCGCAGCTAGTACTATAATTGGTTTATTGCGACGAAATCTATTAAAATAAATATGAAAGTAAAAATTATTGCACGTACATTTCGTAGGCATTTTTGGCAATTACATAGATTTACCATTAACATAGTTATAATCATATGATAAGAAGACGCTTTGCCAACGTCTACATAAGGCGCATGACCAGCTAGACTACGATGCCCATCGATATCCACACGATTATACAGTTGTCTTATCGTCCTCATATCCCCACGAATATTTACTTGCAGCTCCTAAATAAGTCTAAAATGGTTTAGGGGTTTTCTGGTCTTTCTATTGTTTAATCTTTGAAGCGAAACATCTATTTTGATGACGTTATATATGAAGATAACTTTTAATACCAAAAGGCCCCCGCCTTTACGGTATTAAAGACTAAAAAGAAGAAGGGTACAGATCCCTAAAAAGAATAGATTATTTTTCAACTAAGGGATAAAATACGAACAGTATGTTTTTGATAATTATATTCGGCTATGTGGTGTAACGGTACAGGTGTCGCCTGTTAAGACCGTTAGCCGCGTGGGGTTCTGGGTTCGATCTCCAGGTCGGATAACTATTATTAAATATTTCTCAGAATATTTTAAGCACGCATTGCATTGTCCGGGATTGGAATGTGCCCGAAGTGGACATAAGCTTGCCACCTATGACATCATGGGCCTCAGTACCTTGGCTAGTCATAGGTGCTCCAGTATATCTACTGGACTTACGAGTTGTGGATGTACTAGCACACCTCTGCCTAACTCTTCGGGGACAACAGGCGTGAAGGACTTTTTTTATAATATGGCATCTCTACCGACTTACTTAATTGCAACTCTTTTGCATACCCTTTTATATTGCTATATTATAAATGTATTATTAGTTACAAGTACAGTAGAAATTGAATCGTCTTGGCGTTCATTGACACAGGCCTATGTCTAGCAGTGAGCTGATAAGGGCTGATAATGATGATGATTATGATGACAGTAGAAACGGTAGAGCATTGACGTTCAAAGATAGATTATATTTTGAATGAAATAATTTAGAGATATTTTTTTTAACATAGAAGCAATAGGTGGAATCCCAGTAGGATAGCTGACGCCCGTACAATCAGAAGATATGAAATTGCCTTGCAACTACTAATCAGGCCGTGCAAAACTCGACTGCGTAGCCGTAATTTATCCGTTCAATAGCTTTTACTTAAAAATAAACTGGTCGTCGAAGTCGGCTTATAAATTGCGGGTCATAT
Organism: Eumaeus atala; assembly: GCA_017140195.1. NCBI lineage: Eukaryota > Metazoa > Arthropoda > Insecta > Lepidoptera > Lycaenidae > Eumaeus > Eumaeus atala. The sequence goes on along the minus strand of JAFELO010001027.1, from coordinate 542,360 downwards.
AATTTTACGTGATAACATTTCATTGTTCAGTGAACGTATCGCCCGATGTATTAAAAGTGACGACTCGTTACGCTCGCTCGCAGGCTCCGCCCATCCGGAACATTACTATGACTCGTAACATTACTATGAGGTCATACTTTTCAGGTTTATACAACTTTAATTCTCATAAGTATATACATCCACTTACAATGAGATACAGATATATTTTTTGTATTACAGAGATGTTTTTTTATATTAACAAAGTAGTTTTGATTATGAGCCGGTGGATTCAAAAGTAGACAATTGTTTAACGGACGTTAAAATATGATTTTTAAGTTTGGTCTTAAATATTTTTAAATTCTCGCAATGTTTTAGTTCATTTGGTAATTTGTTGAACAACTGTACTCCTTCACAGTATACTTTTTTTCTTTACCACAATTAGTTCTTACATTGTCAACCTGGAGTTTATATTTATTTCTTAAGTGTGACATATGTAAAATCACACCAAATAGTTGAATTTCGGATTGTATGGAACCTGATTTGATGTTCTTAATTAGAGTGATATATTCATTATTTGTGTATCATTATAAAGTTATTCTGTCTGTGTGAGGTAGTGATAATTGTGTAAAACTTTTAATATACTATGTAGTAGTAGTCTTTGTAAAGGATTTTTATATGAAGTAGTTGCTGCTACCCAAACTTGAATTAAATATCCTAAATGGGTATTAGAAATTTTAGTTACTAATATTGATTTTCTCGTAATATGGTTAATATGCAAATTCAAAGTAAGTTTTTCGTCCATCAGTTTTAATGGATCGTTATTAATTGTCAGTGGATTGAAGTCAGGTGTTATTTTATTAAAGGAGATTTTTTTTTTGTGATTGCAGTTATCATAAGCGATTCACAAGGCATTATCACGTCAAAAGTAAGTAAGTATATATACCTAAATGATAATATATGTTACACCTAAAGAAAGGCAATGTCAAAAAATAGGGAATACATTTGTAGACGAAGGCGCGAATCGTGCGAATTGCAAACGATGTCTGCGACAGTTATGGCGGCGCTACGTTCTAAATTCAAATTTACTGTGATTTAACACCTCCCTTAATATACGACTTGTGGGCTAACGGGAATATGTTCCTAAATGGTTTTTAGGGTTCCATGCTTCAAAAGGAAAAGAGACGTGACCCTTATATGATACCTTCTGTCGTCAATCATGACTTTTTTTTCGTATAACGTATATTATATACCAACATATAAAAATATTTCCGTATGCTTCAAAAACTCCATAGTGATTAATGACCAGTACAAAATATGTATTGTTGAAACCGCTGCTGGATTACACCTGAATCGTGTTGACGCGACCAGGAACGTACCGGTGAGAAGTTGAAATGTGTTAGGTAGCATTTCGTACGGCTTATGAAAGGCCAGATGGCTATTAGGATAAGGCATACGTTCTCGTGTTACATCGTGTACGGGCGTCAATCAGAAGTCAGTTGAATGGCTACCGACGTCACACACGTCCGCACAATTGTTATGCAGACGTGTCGCACAAACGCACCGCACGAAACGCGATCCAATATGTCACTTTGCAGTGGTATCATGTAAACGAGAGGCACTTCCCCGGCCGTGCTAGTTCAATTCGGCTGCAATGTAAGATATCAACTACAATGTATTTGCCCTACTGTACATCTTACAAATGTAATGCAATGTATTTGTAAACGCATCATAGTAATTATGTGGATGTTCATGGGCGTAAGTACTCTTAAAAAAGGCACCGATTTCTTGTTTGCACCATATAATAAAATTAATTTAATAATAAAACGTATTAATTCAAAAGATATTAATTATTATACTCATTTCTAAAACCGTAATTAATAAGCATTTAAATTGTGCCTGAAATGATTCACAAAAATCAGACAGGCGTGGTTTAAAACTCCGTATCATTTAACCCAATAAATTAGCTTTATTACGCGTGTCCGTGCTCTGACGATTTAGGACTGTGGACCTTTGGAAACTCGTTACTTTTTGGCGAAAGCAGCGATGACAATTTTGTTTAATTGCTCCATTATACATACTGACACTCCAGTAACTCCAGTGATTGTGCATTATATCATAGGACTGTGCGTTCACATTATTTATATCATAGCACTGTGCATTCACGGTATTAATAGCATACTACTTTTCATACCTTTGAATGTTTGTATGACGTAAAACTACGAATTTTCAACCACAAACGATGCAATATTAATGAACTGCATAAATCGTAATTTCGCTTTACGCTAAAATACAAGCTCCGCTTCCGCTCAGTGATTACACTTACTTTTCATTTGTGTACTTTCATTTGATAGGAAGACTGAAAAACCCATTCGTGCATACGTTGTTTGTAAACAAGATATTTTAAAAACCTGAATCACGCACACAACAGACAATACTTGACTTGCCTTGCCATAGATATCGTAACAAAGAAAAAATTGCATTTAGTTCCATATTTACTTTGTATAACGCGATCACAGCGATACTGTCCGCTATATAACCCCGCTTAATTTTAATATTGCAAAATTTATTGGCGCCAAAATGAAAATCACTATGAACAATCCTATAGAAATGGCATATTCCAAATTGAAATGTAATATTATTTAATTTGTAATAGTAACAAGTTGCGACGCTCAGCTAGTATGTGATGACCATAATAAATAATTATAATTAGTGTGCATGTTAAAAACAAAAAAAAAATCCTAACGGGGAAATCTAAAAAAACGTTTTTCATAACATGTTTTAATTATGATGAAAATCAAAATATTGTACAATGTATTCAAATTCAAATGTAATATTTTTTTATTTTTGATTGTAACAGCATTTATGGACAGACTAATTATATCAAAATACTCCAAACAAACCAGCATTGAACATGTCTGCATATAACAAAATTTGTATAACAGGCCGCAGTCAGATTAAACAAAAATTAAAAACGATTTGAGAGCGCTTTTTATGGTTATGTTGGTATCGCTGGTTTGACCACTGGTGGTTGGTATCAGTTTATTCAAACCAGTAGAGAGTAAAGAAGTAAGATTTATAAGATCAGCCCTTCTGCACATTCTTTTAATCGTCTTTCTTCAAGTTCACGCATGAATACAACATTCCACTAGTAAGAGGAAGTGCCTCGCTGCATTGCAGCCGAAACGGGCGACGTTATCGATGAGGTAACTCTCGCCCACATGACACCGCCGTAAAGTTTGTGTAGCTATGCTGCTGCTTTTTTGCGGTTTATAAGTCACCGCTGGCCCTTCTGAGAGGAGGAAAGGAGGGCAATATATTTTATTGATAATAATGCGGATGATCTATGGGACTCTGTAGTCTTTAAAGGGGTTCATTCTTTTGCCCCCGAATATATAATAAAAGCGCAGTTGCAGGACAAAGCCGGTAAAGCTTAACCAAAATTCAAGCATAACAGGAGCATAAATTATGTAGCGGAGATAATAAACCATCTCCGAGGAACATAACCAATTTGAATAAATAAATAGCACTCGTATCTGTAATGTCGGCAAGTTGTAGCAGCTTACGATAATACAAAATCGATACAATAAGCTCCAATTAATAGTAAAGCTCTTGTAGTGCTTTACGGTGTGCCTTTGATGCGAGTTCTAGCTAATAGCTTTTTATAATCGCAGATTCGACTTTGCTTTCAGCGCACCTAAAAGCCATTTGGTGAAAATTTTATGATATTCCTGTTCATTCATGTGATTCCGGCTTCCATTTTACCGATTTAAGCCTCCTATGTATTATGTAAGCTAAAAGCATTTAAGTTGTAAGTTGTCGAAGCATAATAGCATGGAAGGTAAAATTCACGACCCGTGAGTTGTAATAAGTCATAAAGTTGTAGGGTAAGTACAGCTAAATCTATTTATCGAAAAGTAGTGACTTTTTACACTAAATTTTACCAGAGAGTACCGTTCAGTTTATTACGTCTCGAACCCCAAGGATCCTTTGGCTTATATAATTTATCCATTTTATTTTATTCCGATAATAAGCAGTCATTTAAATAAATATTGCACCTTTTCAACATAAACTATTCACCAATTATGTGTCTTCGCATCTGGAAATCTGTGTTACATACTTGTAACTACTTAAAGAAAAAAAGTAATTTCCGAAGTAATATCCTGTCACTTGTCATTTGTCAAAAATTGTCTTGGCGTTGAAAAGGTCAAGTTCCATATGGTCATCCATATTACGCGCCATTTTGGATGTAGAATATTATCTTACATTTGTTGACACGTTGATAGATCAAAGTCTACGCATATGTTGCATTTAGTGCCTCAACGGCACAAACATGTGCATATATGGATAAACGCATATCTCCTTTGCGTTGCAAAAAAATAAAAAATTGCCTAAAGCAAAAATGATCTATATTAAAAAAATAGAGCAGGTACTCATTTTATTTAATACAAATTAATTTGTAAAGGCGCTAATCAACGGAACACATAATAAACTTTTGACGACACGCAAACGACTGAAACATTTTCGAAGTGTCGATTTCCGTGTGCGTTCCCGCTTCGTGCCGTGGGTTGTAAAATGAATCATTAGCTTTTTATATGTTATTAGCGATTATCCGGAAATCAAAATTCAATCTCGAATATAAATATTTTTAAATTAAAGCCGAATGGTATTTCTGTTTGACTTTGAACTCAGTTCGCATATATATTTATATAAGACCTTTTTTGCGAATAAATGCGAAATGTATGTAGTCAAGTTGTGTGAGCGTGTATTTGATATTGTATCTACGTAAAAGTAGTCAATTTGTGTATAATATGAGTTTAATTATTGTTTTGGCGTTCATTTTTTACAAAAGTTGGTAACGCGACCAGTTGTGCTTCGCTCACAAGTCCTTACATTAAAAAATATACTCGAGCTTATCGAGCGTAGCGCATGCCACGATAAACGACCGTCTGGTCGTTTATAATTCAAATACAGATGTTTGTTACAAGAAACATTTGAGGGAGTAGCAGCAGAGAGTACATGTGACTTAGCAAGACGATATGCTACATCGCAGCCGAATTGGAAGCGCAAGACCGGGGAGGAACGCCTCGCTCACATTACACCGCCGTAATGTGACTACCATAATGTCGCGTGTCGTGTCGGTTGTGACCAGCCGGTGGCCCACATCTCATAAATAGTGACACAGTTATAACATATGACTGACAGAATGTCAAACCCACACACCGCTTACGGAAACGAGCCCGGGTTCGAATCCGTAAGTCGAGAGCTTGGATTGATAGAAATAAAATAACGCGACTTTAGAGAGCTCTAATAATAAATAAATTAAGCATAATGGCTTTTGCCGATTTGTAGCGCGAGGAGGCCGGCCTCCTCAGGTAAGCCAAACATTAAACGAGCTCAATTATCCTTATCCACGACACCGCAACTAAAACGGCAACGTGCACGCGCCGTCCCACTAGAGTGGGGAGGGGGACCGCTTCCCCCTTTTCGGTTCCAAAAATAATCACTATAGGATACGCCCACAATCAACCCGGTTTATCTCTTCCCATCTGCGGGAAAAGAGGGGTGTTTGTCCCCCTATCGTCTCCCTAAACCTGAAAACAAAAAGTCTTCGTAATCAGTCGAACTTTTGAGGCTGGACTAGCGCCGCCAACCAGTATTAGGTCCCTCCGAAAAAAAAAAGCCGGTGGCCCACTGAAGGGGAGGAGGAGAGGGGTATCTGCTTGACATTAATAATGCAGATCACAGGGCGTCTGTGGTAGTCAAAAGGTTTCCATTACTCGTTCATCCCCTTGTACTGTAACAAATAATTGTATTGTTAGCAGTCCGATACCAGTAATGAAATTAATTCAATGAAGAAATATTCACGAATAACCAAGCTATGAAGGGGAATAACCAAGCTATGAAGGGGAATTAAAATTGTAACATGGATGCACAATGAGCACCGAGTAGTACAACCTGCGCTCCGCGGTAATACAAAATCGATACGGTAAGCCTCAATTAATCAGGGATGATGGCTATCCCCAAATACATAGCTTCTTTTTATATTCTCAATTCTGGGTTCAATGTTACACAGTGTTTTTTTTGGGTCGACCCGCATACGTTGTTGCACCTGAAAAGTGAATTGATACGGCCTGAGATATTTTGAGAACTCGCAAAAATAAAGTAAAAATACTGCACGGGGGGGTTTATGGACTCCCGGTTTTTAATCGGTAATCTGGTACTATCAGTTGTAGCATTTCTGTTATTACTTCTAATAATTCCAAGAACTCAGTCAAACAGATGAACGTACAGGTCTAACATGGCAAAGCCTACTACAGAACGATACAATAAAGAAAGCAAAAAATAGTTATTTGAGAATTAGTTCCAAACAAAAGGCATTAGTGTTCTTTTTATCTCAAACTGGTTCTGGTCCTGGCTGCACAATGTACACCGGAGTTATACGAGTAGATGAAGAAAAACGAAGCCTCTGAAAGTTAGCGCTCTATTTAAAGTGCAGTCCGACTTCACAGTCGTTCAAAATAAGGTTTATCTTTTGAATAGCAGCATTGCTTGGTACTTTAGTACAATTTATTCTTTGTAACGAACTTTATGCTCCATTTTAAATCACGTTTGCTTTTTTACAGATTTTAACAGAAAAGTCGATCGAATCAGTGCGATTTATTACTCGAGCTAGGTGGATGGATATAGTACTATCTTTATACGTTATCTATCTCTATATTTTGCATAAAAGATGTTCATATATAGAGCATATGAACATTTGGAATCTTTCTACTTTACTGATTACGAAGTTTACTGAATTACACATCTGTAATGCGTCTAACAGCCGCCATACGCTATAGAAACAATACTTATACTGGAAAAACATTTGTGTTTATTGGAATTTACTCATTAAGAACCGACATATTAAGGCGTATGCAGAAAATATAGGAGGTAAATCCGTGTAAAACAGGTAACACTAAGTGTCACGTCACTAGTGCATCTTATTTTTTTATATCTCGGTAATCGTTCCTGAAGAGTGAGCTTCATTTGCGTATTAGGGCTGACACGCACACTATTCTTACAATAAAATACTACATTAAGAGAAATAAAGATATTAGGTTTTTACATCTTACATAAGTCTATGTAAAGACGTCATAATCATGTAATTCAATGTGAAATTTAAGGTTCCGAGGTCGAATCATGATTTCCTAGAAAAGCGAAATACACCTTACTTGTCAACACCTAAATGAGATTTTAGGAAATAAATTAAATAGCTAACAATATAAATATAGTGGGGATAGAACAAATTATTATCTTTCATTAACATTACTAAAAGATATGACAAAATAATATTAAAAAATATATTATTTTGCTCTCATGTATCTCCCTTCGCACATAAAATTGTCATGATAAAAATAATTGAGATACTCATTCACTCAAAATTGTCGGAACGGGTCGGAATGGCTTGTTTTGTGCCATGCAATACTATCCACAATACTTAAATAGAAAGAAGCAAAAAAATAAAACAGCCTTACTACTCAAAACGATATCTTTCGTACAACCGATGATAAAAAGCGATACCCACACGGCCTTTTAAGTTCGGAAAAGCTATCGCATGAAAAAGGCCTTGAAGGCACATGCCTGTTAGATTTACATCTATCAGGGCCTTTTGACGGATGTTTAACTTCTTCGAGAAATATAAAATAACCCACAGGGCTAGCCCGTTCTATGTTATTTAAATACTCTGGCACGGTTTCGCAGCACAATTTGATTATTTTGAGTTAACCCTGTTTTCCTAACGTTTTCACTTTTGTTATTTCAGCTCCCCCTTGCGTTTCATTTAGGCTGGTTAATATTTGTCTTTGAATAGCTGGCCAAAATTACAATTAAAAACGAAATATTTTACAGCGCGATATTGCCGCCATGTTTATGACCAAATTTGGATAACAAAGGGACTTAAATTTGTTAGCAAAGGCCCCTTTCCGTGAGATCGTTTTACCAGTAGTAGACTGGCGAGTACGGCAGAGAAATTATCCGCTCTGAAGGAGCAGGTGTATAATCTATATTATTGTGAAGTTGTGAAGCATATATGTATGTACTTATATAATAAAAATCTTAAATATATTTTGTTGTTCTAGTACCTGTAACACAAGTCCCTACGGCACTTACCACATGACTAGGCCAACGTAGTGTGAAGAAAAGAAAAAACAGAAAATGTATATCTATTTTTTTAAAAATTGTGAAATAATAACAATCATCCGTCAATACTTACAAACTTTCGCCTTTAAAACATTAGTAGGATTTGTTATTTGATGCAGTATAGAGAAGTACTTCTAGTAGAGGTCTAATGTGCGTAGTCTTTTCATCAAAGTCAACGACAAGACGTTTTCCTTCACCACAGGGTAAGCGTGTGTTACACAAACATAACTATGGTCGTGCAGGCAATAGGTAAGGTGGAAATGAACATCCATGTTGAAACTAACTTACAAAAAGACGCTGTTAGCAGTTTGACATGTGATTACTTACAACAATAACAACAGAACACATCTTCACGCCAGCTCCCTAATGGGGCAGGCAGAGGAACGGAGTACCCCACATCACGATACTTATATACCACCACATCCACATTCGTTCCTCTCTTCATACAGACACGCCGGTTGCGAAGACTCTTGACACCTTCGGACACTACACGATCACTCTGATCATGGTATTCATTGGTCTTTCTCGGTACCAATCCTGCGCACATCCTTCCACATTCACACTGTCGCTATTTTGTTAACCTTCCACCTGCTGTTCCTGCTACATGCCCGAACCAACGGAGCATGCCCTTTCTCACTTTCATACCGACACTTTCTTGCATACCTAAGTTCTCTTTCACTTCATCATTGCGAACACGGTCGGCGCAGGTTACGTCACTTATTTATGTAATTACTTCCAAATTAATAAGACCCGCCATCTTGTCATTTTTTTTTGGGCTCAAATTTCCTCTTAATTGTATTAAAGTTGAAAAGGAATGTATTTAATATCTAGACACATTGTAAAACAAAGTCCCCAATAGCTGTTTCTCTGTATGCGAACGATTTTCTCAAAATTTGAAGACACTATCATGCGGTATTCATCTAAGGATAGGGCTATTGCCGAGGGAGATTGAAATGTATAAGTTGGCCCCCGTTATTCATTGGTGAGTTTTTTATAAATTTAAATTCGCACCACCTCTGCTATTACATACATTCCCACTTACTTTACAATTATGCCAATCATTGTTCTAGACTCTCATGTTTGTTAGGCAATACTCCACCACGTATACTCTAACCATAATTTGCAATTCCCAAACCACTCAGAGTGCCTTAAACATATAAACTATCATTACTATTCCATCGAATTTCAGTAATTACCTTAAAGAGAAACCAACTCTTATGAAACATTTATGATGTTATATATTCTACAGCCTAATAACAAAGTGCCTTTTTATAGTACGAAGATATTAAACATTACTCATAAAAATGAAGCGAAAAACCCACATAGAATAATAACTATAAATGTGGACTATCAGTAGGCGCCAGTTGTTTGATTGGTTTAACCGACATTACCAATGAAATGCCTACGAAACATTTAATGTATATAGCTCTCAAAAACCTGAATACCAATCGGGCTAATAGTAATTAGGCTGATTAGTAATGACAAAACTACAGCTAAACCAGGACTGAATATCAGTCACTGCTAATTTTAGTGTAGCCAATAAATCGTTGTCAAGTAATTAATTGAAACGGCAGGTACAATGGTATAAAGGTACAGAAATAATTGGCGCCATACAAATGCACGAGTAATCTGGTTCTATTGCTGTGGTTTTGCCAGATTAGTCGCCTCGTTCAGTCTTATGCTTTAAAATTGCTGTGATTATGCACAGCCGTGGCTTTAAAAAAAAACTTCAAGTGCGTTGTCATATGACGCCTCAGGCTTTCCACTATGATTTAAAGTGTTGTGCCAGTTGGGATTGATAGCCTAGGGTCTGTGGGGACTGAGGCGGTGGTCGCGGTGTCCCTGGACATCGCGAACGCTTTCATCAATCTACCGCACAGCGTGATACGGGAGGCGCTGGTCTTCTTTAAGGTGCCTCCCTATATCGCATATATTTCCAGTCGCAGAGTGGTCCTCGAGAACCGGTCGGGGTCCGTGGAGTGGCGGCGAGTCGGGCGCGGCGTCTCGCAGGGTTCAGTGCTTGGACCGATCCTGTGGGACGTCGGCCACGATTGGGTCCTGCGAGGCCGTCTCCTCCCCGGTACGGGTGTAACACAACCTTTTGAAACTTAAATATGTTATAGAAAAGTATATCTGTCATCTTTGACTGCAAGGTTTAATGTTCTCTGTGTTGAAGAAATGTCACTATTTTTTTGGCGATGGCGAGGATGGATATAATTGCGATAGTTGACGCTATCTACCATCGTCAAACTATAATTAAATAGTTTTTTTCTCTTCAGCCGGGAACTTACATATTCGTGTCACAATGCATGAATTAACATTTCATTAAAAGGGTGAGTTCATGATTTCTTACCACCCCCATGTTTGATTGTTGTTTTGATCT